>JAXDDW010000018.1:707500-910000 GCA_034670385.1 Hoplostethus mediterraneus
TCCTAATTAGTACCCGTCCCCACTTCTCATTGATGCACGACTCCAAACAAAAATAAAAAAATAAAAAATACTCTCACAAGTTTCCTGTACCTTAACAAAGTGTTCAAAGTGCACAGCGGATGTTGTATTTGATGCACCAAAAGAGAGAGTATGGGTCTTTCAGATTAAGTCTTTCAGCTCTGCCTCACATTGTTCAACATAGGGTAACGGCACTCTGAATTCATGGGCTTTAAAAGACCCCTTTTGCTGAGCGGCCAACAAACGATTAGCAGGGACAATTACCCAGGAAAGGCCTGCCAAGTAAAGAGGGTAAACAAAGAAGGCCCATTAGCTTGTTGAGCTCACCCCAACTCCACTGGGGACTGTTGTGCTGGGCTGCTGGCAGACGCATACAGACGTAATACGATGTTTTCATGTAGCCCCACATGTAAATACGGTACCTTGACGTGTTAATAGCCAAGCACGCTGACAGGGTTGCTAATTAGTCGGAAGCGAGCGAGCACACAAAGAAAGACGGTCCTATGAGGAAGGACGTACGTGCTTGATGTAGAATGAAAAAAGCCTGGCCGCCGTTGAGAGGTGCCACTTCACGTTGGCCGATCGACAGGTGGTTGAATAATCGGTGAAGTAAAGCAGAACTCTGGACGGTTCTCCAGAGGGGGTTGGACTCTTGGCGAAGCTGGAATCAGCACACCGTTCAGAAACTGTCGTACAACACTGTAAATGGAGCACAACCACCCAGGCTTTATTTGATGACCTAATTGTGTATTTGTGCAGGCGTGCGTCAACGTGTTTACTGTGTCACAGTGCTAGCCAGACTCGACTTTCTATGTGTCTCATGTTGATGGATAGTAGATGGCGGGGAGGTTTTTCATTGGACTTTCCAGTGATAACCAATCTCCTGTTATCTAGGGCTTGAGGAAATTCTGGCTATTTCAGTCATTGACTGTGAATTATTAAAATGGATTAAAAATGCCCATGTTGCCATTTGTGATAAAAATGTATTCTTTCAAATATCATTGTGTTTGAATTCAATAAATTGTTTAGCAATGTACCGTAGACTCTGAAATGCTCACAGCTTAAAAGTAAAGTTTGTCGAAGCTTGTCACCTGTTGCCTCAAGTGGTACTGTGGAGCTTCTGAAGGCGTCGTTGACGCGTTGTGTTTCTACATTGCGTTTCTGTGTTACTGTACCTCAGAATGCCTGTCAGATTTGTAGTAGCTCCAGATTGGACCAAAACTCACAAAGATGTCTGATGTTTCACACAAACAAGCCTCCTATGGTGGCAAACAGAAACAACGCTACAAAAAATAAAGACTTTATTGGAAGTGTCTCTCAGACAGATAGAAGGTCTACCTCAGTGACTATTTCCAGCGCATGACTCAGACAGGCTGACTCAGCGCTGTTGTGAAGGTACTTCACTGAGCACGACAGTCCTCCTCACATGACTTCTTGCCCCCACCCACCCTCATCACCACCCCTTCACCACCCGATTACCACCCTGTCACCACCCATCAACCCCACCTCCCACTTGAACCTCATTGGCTTCGGGGCCCCAGGAGTGCAGCGTGGGTAATGTCACAGACATATTTTATTCATGTAGATGGAGTGTTTGGGTGGCCCCGCTTGAGACCAGGACAATTCCTGCTGCCAGTAAACACAAATTTAATGGGCCCGACTAGCTGGAAAGAACTGCAGCCGGGGAAGATGACATGTATAAGAAATGAACAACAAGGATGTGTCAGACATGAGAAAAAGTAGCGAGAGGGAAAAAGAGGCGGCGTAGCAAATGTCTCCGACTAGCAAAAGGCTAAGGGGGATGACAATGTGCTGGTGTGAGCTCTTGCAGCTCCCCAAGGGTGAAGGTACTGTATGCCTCTGAAATGTTATGCTGGCCTACTTGAATGTCTGAGACTGTGACACAGAGAGAGAATCATGTTGGATTTTTTTTTTTTTTTCCAAAGTTATTCACAGTGCCATATAAGGCTTTGCTGTTCTCAGAAGCTGTTCAGTAACACAAATGTACATGAACACACTCAGATAAAGACACCTATAATACAGAGTGGCTTTCCTAAACTACATATTCTTGTGGTGTGTATGTGTGTGTTTTCTCTCTTTCATTTGCTCCCCCCTCAACAGAGAGGTCAGAGCGCACCTTGAACCACGCAGGACCTTTACTGACTGAATCTAATGTGGCTCATGATGACCACGGCACTGTAGGAGAAAGTGGGACTTCTGTGGGCAGAAATCAACAATCAATAGCAAATAAGAAGAAGAAAAGGCACCAACAGGTATGGACACCAAGGTGTGTTGGTGTGCACTGTTTTAAAAAAAAAAAAATTATTCTGATAAAAATATATAATAATACCCTTATTCATTCTTTTTGCCGCGGTGCCGTGACCTTCAAGAATCATATTCAGTTCAGTCAGCCAATGTGAGACACAGTGGGGTAAAAAATCATTTTGCATAAATCAAGTCTGTTCTCTGCTTCTCTCTGGCTTCTGTGTTTGTATGTAACATGTTATGTGTGCATGTAATAAACTAGTCATTAATTAGATCTATATTACCACAAATACGGCATGAGACTGCACAGACTCCGGACTTTTTCAAAATTTTAATTGACAAGAGTAAAAAATGTACAGACAGAGGAGATTTATTAATCTCTGGTGCACTAAATCTGCAGGTACCAAAAAAATTTCCGTTTTTTTGTGCAGAATTTTGAATCAGCATCCTCTAACCACCCTGTACACAAGTGGCAGACAGGCACAGGTAATAAGAGGCTATATATTAAAAAAAAATTGCTAAGATATAACGCTTTTGGCCTGTTCCACTTCATCACTGCAAATGTATAATGGTTAAATTGGATGAATTTGGGGAATTAGGACTACAGTGTGAGTTGAGAGGCTACAAAGTCAGCAGAGAGAAGTGAAGCAGACAGTAACTCCCCACACAAATCAGAAGACAGGAAGAAACGCCCTGAGCAGACGAACTCGAAAAAGGCTTGACACACACACGGTGTCACAACTACTGAGTAGGTGTGTTTCCACCCCCTTTTTTATTATGGCATATTGTGATGATTTGAAGCAACATTTTGGACCATACCCAAGCATGCTCTACTCTTCTGAAGATGGGAGAGCCTGACAAACAATATGACAGCATTTGTTAGCTTGTGTCTCAGCATGGCACACAACACATTACTGTAGTAGTCGGTACTGTGATGACGCCGCGATACCGGCTTCCCTGTCCGGTCCACTTTACCTCCTGATTGTCTCTCAAAGCTGCTGTCAACCTCAAGCCTTATCCTGAGCCTCATATGTTTTCACAGCCCTAATGAAAAACAATCTTGGAAAGTTTTGAGGCGCGAAAGGAAATTGAATCAAAATGAACAAAGCCTAATAAATTGGCTGGGTGGCATTTGATATTTAGAGAGTATTAATCCAGAGGCGCAAATGTAAAAGGAGGCAGAATGAGCTGTTGGCTTTAAACTAACGAGGTATTTTTCAAATCCTCTTAGGCAAACTGTTTTGTGAGGGTTCAGTGAGTGATTGTGTTGCTGGCACTAATCTGCCCCCCCAGGATTCTATGGTAAAAAAAAAAAAAAAGATTCTTGAAATTCTGCGATTGTAAAATTGCAATTTCTGCAATAGAGTGGTGCAGGGATGACGTATTTTTGTAGGCCAACCCGGAAGTTAGCATCGCCCTGGTTCCCTCGACAAAAAGCCAATGGGATTTTTCCATTGAATTTGGGATTTTTGCAGAAAATAAACTCTGAGGCAGACATAAGTATATGATACTTACACGTTTTGTTCAGCAAGCTACTCTTCACAAATGAACACCACTTTTATGATTTTTGAAGTGTAAATGCAGTCGCCAGAAGTAAAAAGCTAACGTTAGGCTAGAAACGAACTACACCACGGTCGCATGGCTTCAACGTCACCACCACTAAAAATACTATAAATTGATAAATCTACAAGTTGGAAAGTTTGAGTTAGAATAGTAGAATAGTAGAATAATAGAGGTATTTTATGCCGTAGAACACAACGTCAAAACCTCTTAAGCTTGTGTTAACCATAGACCTTATTTCAGGCATCTAACCAAAAACCCATTGAAAAAACCCATAGACTTCGAGACGACGGAACCGGAAGTGAAAAAATGCTAACTCATTTCCGGATTTTAGGACTCTTTCCTGCACCACTCTATATTCTGCAGACATTAAAAAAAAATCCCATTTTTGCATTGATAGTGGTTGTTACAGTCCTCTGTCTTTTAAGAGCGTCTGTTTTGCATTTGAGATGGTGACTAACTTGATAATACTTATATTATCTATATTTTACTTAAGAAATTACAAAAATGTAATTTTATGACAAAGTTGTCTGAAGCAATGACCAAAGTTAATAACTGACCTGAATTTTCCCTGTATGGCCAATATTTACAGCGGTGTGGTCTTTTCAAAATGACCCAAGATGAGAGACAAACCTCATACCAACATAAATCAAATGAATCAAGTTTAAGCCCATAGTTGTCCAGATTGAGGGATAGCATGGTTGAAGAATCCTCAACAATGCAAAATACTGTCTACCTTTTTTGTTTTGTTTTGTTGTTTGTTACCATTATGCCTCAGAATAAAATATGAAATTCCATCAGTAATGAAATTTTTAAGGATTTATAATGGATACAATAACAGATGCAAATTAAAAAGAAACACAAAGAAAGCAATCGGAAGGCGATCATGTAAATGGTAATTGCTCCCATCTGGGTGCTAGCAAGAACCCTTCACTCTCTTTTTCTCCACTCTTCATCAGTATAATTGACACATCAGGCAACGTGTTGTCACTGATGTAGTCAGATTACAATGATTTTGTGATTATTGATGAGCACTGTATTTATGTTTTCATGCTCGTAAGGTGTTATGGTTTTCACGTGATGGGTGACTGCTGAGACAAAATAACCCCTCTTGAGACTATCCGATTCTACGCTACTCGATTTAATCTACTGAAATAAAAATCAAATCGTCTGTAATGTAATTTAACCGAACCAGTGGGTATTGTCACAGAAGTCAACAGTTTCACAATAGAGCGAGTGGGCGAGCGGTGGTAGCGGCCAACTCCTGATCCGAGATGCGAAGCGCAGAATAGACTGACGTGCCGTCTCTCTTCCGTTGCCAAATCCACAACAAGTGGTTTTGTGAAAATGATCTCCTATAAGTCAGATACATGACATGCATACATGAAGCGCGTCCACATTATCTTTACAGCCAGCCTTATATAAAAAAAAAAAAAAAAAAAAGAGCCTACATGATGCAAGCTCGGTTCATGTACCAGCAGTTGTGTGATGGTAATGGAGGGTGAAGATGCACATACTATCATTCCAATACAGGCAGCATCCCATACTGAGAAAGGATGCTAATGAATTGTGAGGGTATAACAACAGCTTACGCATTGACCCTCGCCGTACCACACGGCATTACAAACAGCTCCGATTTCCTCGCGCCCAGGCATCAGGAAAAAGAGAGAGAGAGCGGGGGGGTGGGGCGGTGATGGGGGGGCAATCATATTCATCTGAAGCCGCCCTCACTCTGTGTTCACCAGGTCTGACAAGCACACTGCGGGGGTTGTGTGCTCAATGAATGAAATGTGAATAAATAACAGCGAGCGAGAGAGAGAAAGGAGGAGGAGGAGGGAGAAGAAGCGGCGTTGATTTCCCTCCTTGATTCATATTCATGCGACGGGGGGGCCATCGCTCGCGGACGACTGATCTCAAACAGATTTCTTGCCGCTTGCCCCCCCCATCAGCGCATTTTCTGTGTCGTGTATCAAAAGGCTGTCGTCGTCCCCCACTAACTCGGGGGAACGTCATATCCTGCCTGGCCTAGAGTGATATGGAGGAAGGACGGTGGGGGTCGGGGGGGGGGGGTCCCGGTGCACGTCGCGGGGATCGTGGTGGCGGTGCATCAGCGGGAGCCGGCACCATACATCAGCGGGGACATAGGCTGTCACAGGGTGAATGGGTTTTGTCATGAATGAATAACTACCACAAATGTGGCGGCGAGGGGAGGAAGAGAGCTTTGCTCGCCTAAGCCCTTTTCATCTCCTGTGATCCACGCCTCAGGGGCCGGGGTGGGGGGGGGGGGTGGAAGCGGGAGTTGTTCAAATAAACAGAAGAAGAGAAGATGAGGAAGGGGACCCTCTTTTTTTTTTTTTTTTCTTCTTCACACCGGAAGGAGGAGAAAACCATGGAAAAAAGGATCAAGTCTGTTAGAGGAGATGCAGCCAAGCCAAGCTGACAGTTATAGAGTATCGGCCCCCGTCTGCTGGATATGAGGGGGAGAGCGTAGATGGAGTGTGTACTGTCTGTCGGAGCAGGCGTGTTGTGTATTCTTGCATGAACTGTCCCCTCGGGCTCGTGTCGACCGGCTTTTGTTTTTCAGAGCATCGACGTGATTTCCTGCCCAAAGGGGAACGCCGCCACGAGGAATATGCTAAGAGAGAAAAACAGGGGCTTACTGTAACTGATGACAGACTATCGCGTCCCGGCCGTTTTAGTCTCCCCGATTGTGATTTACTCTACGGTTGCTAGTAACTGTTAGGACCGTAATGGGAAACATACATGCATGCATCATACGCTCTCAGCAATAAAAACTGGGAAGGAGATGCCGTTCTCTCTCTCTCCGACAAGCGATGAAGTAGAGGGAGAGAAAAAGAGAGAGAGACAAAGAAAGACCGGATGAAACAGCCCATACTGTGAGGAGGTGGGTGAGACAAGGAAGGTGAGGGAACTGGGTTGAAGAGGGAGGGGGGAGATACTAAGTCTTGCCCGCCACACTGTACTTTACCGACACTATCCCAGAATGCCACCTGCTGCTTTCCCATCTGCCCTGGCAGTGCCTCTTGCGGCAGCTGGCAATCCCACCCCCCACCCCACACCCCCCCCCCAAATGGCAACAATGGATAGGAGGCCTGAGCTGCTGCCAGCCTCAGAGATTAACTTCATCACACACACTTCCACACTTCTGCTCTCCCCTCACCTTTTGACCTTTTGATGTTTTCATACAGACACACATACAGACACACATATATGCATGTGAACATATATGCAGTCTTTTATAACCCCCCGACCCAGGGAGGTAGTAGAGGGTAAATCCACCTGGACCCCGTCTGCCTTTCATAGAAGCTACATGATGGTAAAACATTCTGAAAATATAATCATAAATACATATATATACAGTGGGGTATATAGTAAAGTCTGAGTCCCTAACCTCTCCCTAATCTCTTATTGCTTACCCCCCCCAAGGTATGCCCGGGTGAGTCCCTGAATTGGAGCTGGTAGGGATGCCTTGCTCCAGGACACTGCAGCAGGGCAGATGTTTGCTGACATGGGGCTTGAACCTGAGTCAATATATAGTGGTGTCCAAAAGTCTGAGTCCACTACCACTGCTGCCTCTTTCGTTTCATCATTTATCAAAAACGATATATTTTTTGTCAAATAATATTTCTCAAACAAGAATACATAATAAAAAAAAAAATCTAATTAACAATAATATAAAAGTCCTTTTTCAATGTTAAAGCATTAGCAGTAGCAACAATAACGCCTAGAGAACCATATAAATTGAGTCAATATAACAGTTCTTGGTAGTGATAATAATAATAATAATAATAATAATAGTGATAATATATATTTCATTTGTTTATTTACATTAGTTGTAGTCCTTCACTAACTGGAGCTTATTATACCTGTTCATGTACCGCTACATCACTGCCCCGTGCACCACAAACACACACACATCACCCTGCACTGTCCTCTGTACCCTTGACGGTATAAGCGGAGGTGATTTATGTATTTACAGGGACAGTGAACAATGAAAAACACTTATTAGGTGTCATATTCTTCATTGTACATGATCAAGGTTAAAAGAGGCTTTTTAACATGTGCTGCAGAATAGTAGTGTGTGTGAGTGTGAGTGTGTAGGTCCCCAAAGGCCCAGTGGTTCCCCTTGACTAACTGTGTAATTGATCATAAAATATGCTGAGTGGACGGGTCTGGACAAGAGAGAGGGGACCAGTAGTGTGCAGGGGACACTGACTGAGCGGTGGTTTGTGCGAGGGTGTGTGTGTGTGTGTGTGTGTGTGTGTGTGTGTGTGTGTGTGTCACCGGTATGAACTTTGGTACGTTGGGCTTTTTTTCAGAGTCTAATTTCATTTTTGCATCCAAAGAAAATATGGCAGTATGTAAACAGGATGCTGAACATTCAAAATCTCGATTCCCTGGGTCCCTGGGCACTCAACCATCCACCCAACTCACTTTTCATGAGATGTTCAATATATCTTAACACACTTTTGATGATGCACAAGGTATTATGTCCACCACATGGAAAAAAAAAAAGGACCGTAAGCATATTCAAGCATATTCAACACATGTGATATGTGCAGTACAGCTAAGAGGCTGAGACTTGGCCAGTTTGTCTGAGTAGACGTCACATGAGCAACCTCAAGGATATCTGAAGGATAGGCATGTGTGAGATCACAGGTGAACGTTTGCACCGTACACAATTTGCAGGAGATTCTGGATATTGAACTGAAGCAGCGTGCAGACACAGCATGGGTGATGATTGTCAGGATACCAGAAAGCCAGATTGGACTGATGACAGCGGCAATGCCTTGTGATGCAGCTTTGACACCCGGCAGACATTTTGACGTTGAGTAGACGCTGATACGATAACGTGCACCAGCGTTGAAAACCAAGACTGTTTTGTGAAATCGTAACCTAAATATCTTACTGACATCGGCTCAAAAGAGTTTTCCAAAAGCGGTTTTAATATGAATCTTTATCATGCCGTAATATCATACTGTGAGAATTGCGTGCTCGTTCGGGTTTGACGTTGAGCCTGCGCATCATGTAAACCTAGCGGGTTGAACCTGGCCACCTGCCCCTCGCCATCCATCAAATGCTCGCCGGGGCAGTTTGGCAGAGGTTGTCGTCACCTATAGCGGCACGACGATACATGGAGAACAACACAGAAGGATTAGTAAACTCCAGGGAGTTTGCGCTCGCACACACACACACACAAACAAACAAACACACAAACACCCTCCTAACTGTGCATCCCTCCCTAATCCAGGCTGGATGGGGCCTGTAATACAGCGGCTCATCCCTCCCGGTAGACCCCGGTTTGTCTTTTATCTCCCAGGGACTGTTTACCTCCAGTAATTAGGCCATTCATCACCCTAATGGGAACAGCCCCCTCCACTAAATAACTTCTCCTTTCTCTAAGCAAGCCTACAAACCCTGGCACAGGTCTTCGGAGGGGGGCGGGACTCCTCCCGGGCACGGCGCCAAGGGGGGCGGGACACCCAATCTGTCAACCTCCCTTATCAGAGGGCCATTCACGGGCCCCACAATGCACTGGAGCTGGCTGTTAGGGGAGCTGAGGCCTGATGAAAAATTAATGTGTAATAATGAACAATCATGCAGATGTGCTCAAAACATAATTAATCAATTATGTTCCAGATAGAAGTGTTCTTTCAGAGTGATTAGGAGCCGCTGGAGTGATCTGGTATCGGCATATGGTCTGGGAAAACAGTTATATGGGATATGGGATTGTGCTTGCCCTGGAAGCATGACAGGTGTGGATGTACCATGCAGGTATGCTGAGTGGATCTTAACACACACACACACACACACACACATTACTCGGCTGTAGTGGGTGCCGTGATGGTTGGCTGACTGGCTAACTGACTGGGTATCCCTGTATTCACCTCCAGGCTCTCAAGCCTTCTTTTAGTGGCCTGTCACTCGCTGATACCAAACAAATATTTATTCAAGAGATTAAATTATTTTCTTTTCAAACCCACTGCGCTGAAGAGAAATTACTTACCAGGCTGTCAACACCAACCAAGTCTATTTGCAGCAACTGCTTAATCTTACCGGAAAGCTTTTGTATTAAGGAGAGGTGAATTTCCACAGCCCACAGGTGTAAATGCCGAGAAGTAACTTCAGCAGTGAGATAATTATGGGCTGAAACAGTAGTTAACAACCTTTCTAATGCTGCTGTGCGAACTGGGGAAACACAAAATTGCAAGAGACACCTCATTATTATCACATATTGTGAAGCCTATTATGATATAAATTACAGGAAGACATGGCAAAATATAAAGACCTGCTAACTGAGGACCGAACTGCTCTTGAAGTATGCTTGCAGACTGTTTTCAATTGTTTTATTTGATTTTTTTATGCATTTGTTATTAATGAAATGTGATATAATTGACCTGGCATTGTTTTCTTTTTATGTTTGAGCAGAATTTCAAGGCGCACTGAGGAAAAAAATGCAGGTATTCAAGGTAATCAATGGAAGTCCATTTATCAAGCAAGCATCCTATAGCCAATTAGCACAGATCACATCAACAATTCCTTTAACAACTCAGTCATGCACTGTTACAAAACCATTATTCATTTAACATAAAAAGAGTGATCAGCGACTAGATTGGTATTCAGTCCAAGCGGCATTGTAGCCTGCTAGGCTACATAAAACCCAAGACAACATTGGAGAGGCAGTGGACAGAGACACAGCAATTTCACTGAACAGCATGTTGCAAGCAGTCGGCGCTGCGCAAATTCAGGTCAAAACCCATCAGTGAGCAGAGGCTGCAGGTTGCAGCTGTCCGTTGGGACCAATAGACAGTGCATAGGGCATACAGTTAATACAGTAAGCTATACAATACCAGCCCAGGCTTTTAATTTCTGATACACCTCCACAATGAGAGCCTAAAGCATGACAAAAATGACCCCTGTTTGTCTTTGAGGCAAACTCTTTGATTAGGTCATTAAAATCCAACTGAAATCCAATTAAATCCAACTGTAATCCAAGTAGTAGTCAATGGAGTCAGTTTGTTCAGTCTGTTTTCATGCAGTATTGCTCCATCATTTGGCTTACTTTTAAAGAAAAGTCAGGTGTGGCATTTTTCTCATGACCTTTGTTATGCTCCGCTCTCATATTTACGTAGGTTCATGATGACACTTTCAACTGAACTAGCGCCAACAGATTAGCAATGATCGTCATTCCAAGCCTGCTTTGTTGTAACTATAGCGGTATTGTCAATGGCAACACTGTGAACATTGTGACAATCACTCAGTATTGAGCATAGTGAGCATTATAAGAGCAGTGAGAACTATTTGAAATTCAATAACCAGAAATCATGCAATGTGACGTCAGTAAACTGCACACAAGCATGCTCATGTTTACCAACCCAGCTGGTCTGTGAGGCTTTATACCAAAGGAAACCAACAGGACAATGGAGACAAAACATCTAACGTTGGTGAGTCCAGCTTTCTCTGGACGGAGCGCTCGCTAGTTGCTGTATATTGAAGCCCCGCGCATAAAATCTTGCCTAAAAGTTTGTGCATGTACATCTAAAATCAATCATTTCTTTGAACAAGCAGCCCTAACCCAAAGTAAGAGTACCTTCACCTAATCCTTTACCTAAAAACTGTTTTGTGGAGTATGATATGTCATTGATTGCACTGAAACTTTCTGAAGAATGACTATGAGAGACCCTCGGCTCAAGTGGAGGTCCGTGAAACCACACGATTCCTCATTATTTTCCCCCTTCAGGGAGATGGACACACACACTTCTCTGCCTCGCGATGAACAATGGCTATTGTGGCGCAGCGCTGGCTGGGCACCTCAGCTGGAGCCATGGGAAGGGAGGAGACAGTATATTAATTAACCACAGGTGGGAGCAGCGCTGATGAGAGATTGGTGTGTTAATGGATCCAGCGGCACTTCCCTCGCCATTCAATGCCCCACACTTCCATATCGGCGCAGGCTTAAGTCCGAAGCCTTGTCTTGTCCACTGGGGAATGAGCGGTGGAGCCAGACTCCCCCATCTACCGCTGTGATCACCGCTCACCTTTCCAAGGGCGCCATTGTGTCCCGTTCCTCTTCGTTAAGATAGGCCTTAATGGACTTTTTTTTTTTAGTCCTCTGTGCATGCAGAGAGAGATAGAGGGGCTGTGGGAAGATAGAAAAGGGCACATGAAGCTGCCGATGAATGTGTTCCCTTTTCCCTTGTCACCTATACAACAGGTTCGACTGGCTAAAAAGAAGGGCCCTTTCAATGAATAAAGGGTTCTCTTTCAATATTTTCCCTCACTGAGAGAAAAGGGAGGGTGGGGGGTTGTTTGTTCCTCTCTTTTCAGCGGTCTTTCTATGCAGTGAAAGGGTGGTGATTTGGTTAAGCAGGATTGATGTCGTGTAGGAGAGAGGGGTTTGTACCTTGGTGATTATCATGTTCTCAGACTTCCAAGTCTTCAGATAAGTGTGAGTGTGAAGAGGTGACAATGGCAGGGAGAGGGCATACAGACACCAAGACGACTGACGGATGTCCTTGTTGTCCAAGTTGAGTGTTGCACATGAACGGGTGGAGTCCTAACATTTGTTAGGACTACTGCTCTGAGAAGTCTGCTGTATAATACAGGGTACTCACATCTTCACTAGATCTCATTAGCAGAAAAGAGAACAATCAAGTCCAGTCCCATGATAACATATAGACCTAATCAATGACCTAATCAGGTTTATTTGAATGTGATCTCAGCTCTGATCAACTGTCAAGGAATCTGATGAGGAGGCCAAACCATAGCAAGGTAATGGTGATGATGTAATGGTGTGTGGATATTACATTACATTACATTTCATTACATTACAGGCATTTAGCAGACACTTTTATCCAAAGCGACTTACAATAAGTGCATTCAACATAGGTAGGCACCAGAAATCGTAAGTGCATTTCCTTCCTAAACAAGCAACTAAGAGCAGAACCAATGCTAAGGTAAAAGTGCAATAAGTTAGCTACCTACTTTTCTTAAACAAATGAGACAAATAAGAAAATCAAATGAGCAAGAGCTAAGACAAATAAGTGAAGCAAATAAACAAGAGCTAATAAACAAGAGTTAAGACAATTAAGTGAAGACAAATAAGCAAGTGCTAAGATGAAGGGTCAGGGTAGTGTTTCCTGAAGAGGAAGGGTCAGGGTAGTGTTTCCTGAAGAGGTGGGTTTTCAGCCTGTGGTGAAAGATGGGCAGCGACTCTGCTGTCCTGACATCAGTGGGGAGTTCATTCCACCGCTGTATATGTATGTGGAAGAGGAGAGGTTACGACCTGTTAGCTTAGGACTGGTGTCATCGCCATCGAGCAATAGCAAGGCTACTAAGGAAGAGGAACCGTCTGACGCAGGCCCATTTTCTCCTGCAGCGGTGGTCTTCTTGCAGCGGGAGGCACGGACCCATGTTGCTATTTCCCTTCGCACCTTTTGCAGCTGCATGTGTGGTGAGGAGAACCTGCAAGGGGCCGTTCCAACAAGGTTCTAGTGCTGTCTTCTGTTTGAACGGTTTGATATAGACCCAGTCACCGGGAGCAAGGTTGTGACAGGGGCTGTCACTCGGCGTAGGTTCAACAGCTTTCACCTGAGAGTGTATAGAACTGACAACAGCGGTTAGGGCATGACAAAAAATATATCACATCCTTCAGCAGACATTTAGCTACTGTCTTGCGTCTGCTCTCCCGCGGGACCATTCTTCTACCCACTTTGAAAACACTTAAATACATTACAAGAGACTATTCACAACCTTCACATTTAGCCATTTGTATGACGTTTATTTGCTTGAAAATTTCCATGTGGGGGCGGGTGTGCAGACATTTCAGTGGGACGGGTTTTTTCCTGGGCTATACTGCTGACAGATATGACATTTGTTACAATAATCTGCTGCAAAAGAGGTAATACCTGAATCGTGTAACAAAATGTGACACAGTTGGGGCTCCTCCACAAACCATTTACATGTACAACCATGAAGTGAACATAATCTGTGCTCAGTCACAATCATCAGGTGAAGCAAGAGCAGGGTCAGGTTTAGAAACATAAAGCTTTACCTGGCTCAGAATGTCATGGCAATCCCTTTAGACACAGGGTCAGAGTTGAAGGTATGGGCTTTGCATTTAACCACAGCAACAGCTGAGGGGAGAAGGCACGCGTTCAAAAGATTAGACACTAAAAGGTCATTTTTAATGTGAGAGCCTGTGGATGTAAGCATACCAGGCTGTTGCCACAATGTGCCAAAAGCATACCTGGAGTCAGTGTAGGTGGTCACAGTCTTACCAGCAGCCGGGGCAGTAGGCACACGTCAGGGCTAACAACCCAGCGACTGCAGAGCAGGAGGAGGGGAGGCCGGCACTTTCACCTACTTCAAAGTCAGGACAGATTGCATAACCGGCATATGACACACCATCTTTTCTGTATGCAGACCCGTCAGTATAGAAAACTAACTCAAAACAAACGAGGAAAAAAATGTGAGGGGCTTACTGCATTGAAGGGTCACCTCAGTACAACCGTGATGCTCACCGTTGTCTTAGTAGGGAGAAGAGAAGCAGGGTTGAGTACAGTACAAGCGATGGAGGAAAACAGTCAGTGTGTTGGTGTAGCGAGTCTGGCGCTCTGTGGTGATGTGTTTGTGTGCCTCTCTGGTGATAAGCATGTGCACATTGTGAGAAACACGGACATGTAATTTACTGCCTAACTCTATATCAGCACTTTTGTGAGCGGCAAAAAGCAGCACCGGCAAACACCTTGCAGACACGGGGAGAAACCTAATTCAACACGATCAAGCTGAGAGCTGAAATATGCAACTGGATGATTTGTGTTTCTGAGCGAGGACAGCTCGGGAAAGCCTAAATGAGCATGTACAAACAGATGGAAAGGCTGTGTGTAATCAGGAAGCTAGCACCAGAGCTGTGAGCAGAGCCTGTCTCAGTGACACAAAAGAGTTGTCAGCCTCGACCGTCCGTGTGAGAGGGTTAGTGCATGTTGACGGTTTTGAAATTGAAGGTTTAGTCAGGACTGCATAGTCTTTGGCTTGGGAATATAGAATAGGGGACTCAGTGTAGCCCTGTATGGAGGGTTAAATGTGACAATATTAAATAAATAAATCATTAAATAAATCATTAAATAAAAGGGGAAATATATGAACAATTAATTAATTAAAATGGGGACTATAATATATTTCATTGTTCATTTCCACATTTATTTAATTATTTCCATATTTAATGATTTATTTATTTAGCCCTGTGGAAGTCTGGTCCGTGTATATTGTTGACCCTCATAGGAAAAGGCAAACAATAATTTGCTGTCAGGGTGCAGTAGAACAGAGAAAAATGCACAAATCAATCACAGCAGAATCAGTGGAAACCTAGGAATCACTATCATTTACTGCTCGCCCCTGCCTCTGGAGAACCGGCCTCTCCCTCGACCACCTCCTCCACCTCCTCCACGCCCTGCTCCACTTCTGTGATGGCCTGTAACATTTGTGCAGCCATTAGTTTATGTTACCTCTTAAACACTTTCAATTGCTTGAGCATGCCACCCGATTTTAGGGTTTTCTCTTGCCACCCTACATCCAATATGACCTTACTCCAACTCCTAAGATTTAGATTAGTTTTATTTGCAATGGTGCACACATGCACCAACACACGCAAGGGGGGTAGTGGCCGCCGAACACAACACACACGCAGGGTAGGGTGTCCGAATTGAATGAGTCCTCTGCATTTTCCCATCCCCGCCGACCTTCCTCCAGGGACAGCCAGGGAGCAGTGGGCAGCCTCCAACACTAGCGCCCGGGGACCAACTCCAGGTGGACAGGATGTTTTTAGATGGGGTTCTTTATAGGAGGAGACCCATGTGAGCATGGGGAGAACATGCAAACTATAAAAAAAATAATAGTGCATTGGCTGGTAGTTTGTTTAAAAACTGTCCTACCAACTCATCTAGCAGCCCTTCAATTTTGGGGCCATTTGGTCAGTTACACAAGGCCTTTGCTTGTTACAGCACTCAGGACAAAGTTTGGATCATATACTCGTATTGTCATCAACAGTGGAAGTTTATTTCTGCAGCAGGGCCACTCCTTAACCATAAAGGCTAACTCCCTACAGGCTGATCTATACCAGGGCAGCGTCTGAGTGGAGCTACTGTTTCATTCTTTAATGTCATTCTTGTTGTCTAGTGTTGGGTCTCCTAATCTCTGGCTGCTTCCCCCCCTTGTTAGATCCCATAGGTGCCACAGCTGTCTCCATGTTCCCTTCTTCCTCTGTGTGTTGTTCGTGACCTTTTAGCGGGGACATATCACCAGGAAGGTAATCAGGGAGACTTGACAGGAACATATTGCCAAATATCCTCGTTTTCTGAATCAGAATCTGTGCAAAAGTCTAAAGCACCCTAGATTTCTTTTTAATATAAATCTGGTTTTACATGTTTATTTTTTGGGTTTTCTGCATTAGTGTTTTACATTACTGCTCTTTATACTACTTTTTATATTTAGAAACTTTTCATTTCATTATTTTTGAAAGCATCTTCGCTTTATGGATTGTTTTTTACATGTGCCTAAGATTTATGCACATGTATATAGTTAATCTATGAAGGTCTGCTGTGAAGAATATGGTAAAGACAAATCCTCTATATGGTTTGATAAACAAAGGGGCACATAGATGTAAATACAACTTTTGTATCCTTTTATTAATTAGATACTGCCCAATAGAGGTGGGCGATATGACTAAAAATCAATATTGTGATTATTTCAAACTTTTACCTCGATTACGATTAATGAACGATTATTTTATTTGTTTTGTTTTATTTTGAAATTTGTTTTATTTTGAAATTGACCAGATGCTCAACAAATACAAATATTTGTATACTATAATAAAGAAAAGCATTATAAAAACGGGAATAACTGGTTATATGCAAAAAGTATGACTTGATTTAACTTCATTCATCCCATAATGGTGATTGTCTCTGTTCCCTTTTTCATTATGGCCTATATTAAAATAAAGTATTAAAATAATTAATAACACTAGTAAAAGGTGCAAAAGGTTCAGCAAACTCTGAGTCTAACCCTACACTCTGACCGAGAGAATTCCGAGATGGCCAAGTCTGAGTTTTCGGTTCCAGAACGGCTGATTTGAGTAAGTTTAATCAACTTTGAGTATGTTCACCTTGAGTTAAGCGCGTGCGCGACGACAATAAAAAGCCATCATCAATGGAGGTCCGATACTATGATTCACCATGGCAACCAGCAAGCAGAAGGGTCGTAAAGGAGAGTAAAGGAGAGGGAATTGGCGTGGGAGAGAATCGCTGCCCGAGTCAATGCGTATGTTTGAATGCAGTAGTGTATTCATTTAACATTTAACCACACTTTCTTATAATATTACCTACATGTGAGAAAGTGGTGGAATAGTATTGGAAAATAAATATTTTCATTTAGGTGCAATCCCACAGGCGCAAAGTGCACTTGGCAGCAGCTGAAAATGAAATATAACAACAGAGTCATTTAGCAGACGCTTTTATCCAAAGTGACTTACAAAGGTGATAGTTAACACTATGTGGGGATCGAACCCACAACCCTGAGACTGCGAGCCTAATGCTCTACCAACTGAGCTGCCTGGGCCAGACATACTTGAAGTAGTGTACTTAGGGTGACAAATCAGCAGATCTATAAATTGAATTACTCAAACATAAGTTAGGGGTAGGTGCATGGTCACAGGTGAAATGTGTTGTTGGAACAATATAAAATACTGTTGCTTTTGTTTTTGTAGGAAATAAAGAAGACCAAATGAAAGGTGTCTTTAGAAGAAGTGTTCCAAGAAGTGGGTTTAGTGAAAACTCTGAGTTTGGTAACCCTGAGATGAGGGAAACTCTGGGTTTCCCGTTCCAGAAAGAGAGGTAACTCAAACTCTGATTCAGTTACCATGGTAACTGACTCTGTGAACCTAACCTGCTCGCTGGCAGGTTTTCTTGAACAAACCCTGACTTCCTCCCTGTCTCCTCCCTCTGCTGAACCTGAAGCAGCTGTCGGACATGGTGTGCCCTTTCCTCGGTAACCCGATCAATATTCAAGACGAAGTAATTCGCATAGCCTTACGTCGGGAGAGGATTCTGAGACCCCGATTAGATGTTCTATGTCCAGGATGGAAGAGCTGTCCGAGATATAATATGCCGTTTACAGTTCACGGATTACGCTACCACCACCCCTGAGCAGTCAAATAAAGACACCTTTCATTTGGTCTTCTTTATTTCCTACAAATACAAAAAGCAACAGTTAGTATTTTATATTGTTCCAACAACACATTTCACCTGTGACCATGCACCCACATCTAACTTATGTTTGAGTACTTCAATTTATAGATCTGCCTTTCTAATTTGTCACCCTAAGTACACCACTTGAAGTATGTCTGGCCCAGACAGCTCAGTTGGTAGAGCATAAGAAAAGCATTATAAAATCAGGAATAACTGGTTATATGCAAAAAGTATGAATTGATTTAACTTGAACTATTAAAATACAATTTGTATTAAAATAATTAATAATACTAGTAAAACTATTAGTAGGTTGAAAAACATTCATATGTGGTGATATGATGCAGATATTGTGCATAAACAATGTATTTCTATGAGGTGCGCGCGCGGACACATGCGGGCGGGCAGTTTTTTTTCCGCCCCGAGAGGAAAAATCAGCTCCACGTCGGCAGTGGGATCCGTGGCATTCGTTAACATGGGAGCGGAAGTGAAGCGCAGCAGCGCGCGTGTGCATCCAGTGGGTACGGGGCATCACACTGGTTGCTTTGCTAACTGGCCCTTCTAGACGTTCCTCGTTCTTGTAGCCTAAATAACAATCGAAATGAACAATTTTGAAAATTTGCCACGATTACATAATTAAATCGCGATTACGATTATAAACACGATAATCGCCCACCCCTACTGCCCAATTAAGTGCAGACTTCTACCCAGCGTAATGTAGTGTGAACTGATGAATGCAGCACAGTGGTGAAAGACTGAAGATAATGGTTGCGCAATCCCAAGAGCAGAGAGCCACCATCGGATGCTGCTTGTGTATTCAGGGAAGGGTCAGTCTCATTATTCAAACCCTTGTACGGCACAATCGTGAATTAGACAGCTCATTAGCCGACAGCGGGGTGATGGGCGATCTCATTTGAAGTGCATGTGCTTTCCCCTGGATTCAACACTGATGAGGCTGTCACTGCGCGAGGAAGGAAGGTGCATCTCGGCGGGTCAAATTCAGAAGTCATTTTACTGCTCACCTTTGAAGATATTGCAAAGACATGGGAATGATACTTGCTTTCGTACACCTGATCCTGACATCTATTACTATCACTACAACTTATGAATGGCCTGTCTGAGGCTGAATCAGTGTCATCTTTTAAATTGCTTCTTTAAATTGCTACCTTGCTTCCGTTGCTTTTTCTGTCCATTAAGGGACTTGAAGCTCAGGATTTGAAGCTTATTCTACGATGGCATGCATTGTAAGTCATTGTAAGGATGAGAATGGCTGCTTAAATGCCTGAAATGATTAGTGATAGCATTTTGAACCTCTTGTCACACACTGTGCTGCTTGGAATGGTGTTGCATGTACTGAACAGATGGGGGTGAGGCTTGGCCAACATAAAGAATGCTGTTACTTAATGCACTCATTGTTTTTTTTCTGTGCACACACACACACACACACACTGAAGTACACACACAATTTTAGTCTCTCTCTCTCTCTCTCTCTCTCTCCTTTCTCTGTGCTCCTGCAGTAGATTTGTGTGTCCCATTCACATTGCTTTGGTCTCTCGCTTGCTGCATCTGTCTGAAGGGCAAAACATTTAATATTTGAGTGGCGGGGTGTGCAAGGGGCATAGCCGAGGACCTTTTTACTGCATAATGGAGAGAGAGGGAGAGAGAGTAAGAGAGAGAGAACAACCTTCCTTGGAAACTCCCTTTCATGGTGACTGAGATTTCCTCTTCCTTTTTACCCTTTCCAATGCAAAACGACTAGTTGTTCTTTCTCTGGGTCTCTCTCACACACACACACACAAACACACATACACATGCACAGGAACATCACAAGGACAAAATGCACAGTGATCTGAGCTGTGAGTATCCATTATGTTACAAGAGGGAGAAAATGATTGATGCACATATGAATTAAAGTTCAGTTGAAGGACGCAGCTCTGCGTTATGGGTGCTATTCATCAATTAGGCCCTGAAACACCCCCTTCCACTGAGAAAAAGGGAGCAGTTTCCTCCCTTACTAATGTATTTTCCTCTATCTGGACCCAGCAAAACACATTGTCTACTTTTAATTTGAAGGAGAAAGGGCAGTCCACCCTCTTGCAATAGTTTTTGGTTTGCAGGGGGATTGGAGAGACAGGAAATATATTATGGGAAAGAGGTTGGTAGCATATTAATAGGAATCTGAACCGCCACAGAGTGTGATTTTCCAGAGCAAATACACTGCAGCGGTGGCTGTGCTAGTCTCCCCAGTGCCAATTATAACCACCCAAGGGTTTAAATACAGTCACTTCAATATATACAAAGTAATAAAACAAATTTGAAAAATTAATTCACTTCTGTGCAAGCACTTTATTTGGCGCAAAATGTGTCAAAATTAGACACAGTTTAAGTTAAGTCTTCCTTTTCCAGGTCAAATTCTTAGATTTAGAAGATTTAGTGCGCAAAAGGTGCAATCAAAAAGTTTTCCATGAAGAACTGGTGCAGTGCCACTGTAGTTCTTGAACTCATCATTACTCTAAATGAGAGAGTTCAGTTTTCAGCTTATTCTCGTTTAACATTGTTGCTTATTCTCCACGGTGTCCATGCTGCATCGGGGAACTGTCTGTGCTGCTGAACATCTCTCCCGGTAGCAGAGTGGCACTAGTGAAGTGTCTGGTTAATGAGAGTTACACCTTAGTGTCAGGGGGGAATCAGATACCTGAAGAAATGAAGCAACAGTTTTCTGAGTATGGCAATATGAGATCCCTTTATACAATGTAACAAAACAATGAGATCTATCTAGCAACATATCCAAATACACTGGTATTACAGTCTATTAGAATCAGTAGTGTGCAACAATACAAGAGGATATCACACAACCAATCAGTATGTAGAAGTGTGTGTCAAAAGACTATATGAGTTTAGCCTTTGTAACAAATTTGAAAGAGACCTGAGAGCATCTAAGCTAGCTAACAGAAAACCACCACAGATACATGACAATAGTGCAAAGACCAAAGGATTTCACTGACCTACAGTTCCTTGACAAAACTGATCTTCATTGGTAAAGTGCAACTGATATCAATGTGAAATTTCCATGGTCCCCATCTGTAATCATAATGCTACTACAATAAATTATCACCATTAGGCCAACTAATGAGTCTAGCTCACTTTTCTGCTGAACAATACAGCCACAACCACCAATCTCCATATGCATCAAGAGAGAACAGAAACAAGTCAGCTGAAGGGTAGACATGTGACAAGACAGAGGTCCCCAAACTTGGCCTTGTTTGATTTTTTAAAATTGGTTAAGTGTGTTTGGATCTATGGACCTGCCAGTAACAGCAGACACCGTTGCAAATGTTTTCTAGTACTCTTAACACCCTTTTATACCCTTGGTGTTGTAGCTTCTCTGATGCTTCAAATGCCAGACAAACTCTTCTTCCACTTTTGTACTGAAAAGCAATAAAGCTTCCTTGACATTTCCACAGCTTTACCTTTGTGGAGTCTACAGTACATTGTTTTGGAGGGAGATAATCCGTGACACAGGGCTTTGATCAGGTACTTCTTTGTGCTGCTGCAATCTAAGGCCTCTGCTATGGAGATATCAGTGAGTGTCCTCCTTTGGCGGTGTTGAGTGCCTGGGAGAGTGCCTGGCCGTGACTTTGTGTGCACAGGAAGGGATTATCGCGGAACGAAACAGAGGGGAGTTGAAAAGTAGAGAAAGAAAGAGAGAAAGAAATAAAGAGAGGTAAGACGATGACTACCTCTCATACTTTCAGACATAAACAGCAAAAAAAGGACAAAACCCAAGACATAAATCAACAAGGTGCTCTGGGCAGTCGGTCAAGGAAGCTGTGGCATCAGAGGTCAACGGTACTGGAATGAAAGTTTGCATGATGATCTGACAAGACAGACAGATTGGGGAGGGGGGGGGGGGGCATGGAAGGGAGGATAGAAGAGATTGATATGCCGATTTATCCTAAGAGAAGGTGAGGACCCGGCTGTCATAATGAGTTGTGACACTTTAATTAGCCTGTCACAAACAAAATCGGATCAAGAATCGGTCCTTGTTTTCCACAGGGCTGTCTACCCGTCACCACTTTGCTGCTGATAGAGTTTACATGCTTGTGTGAGGTTCGCGGGTGCAAGACCTACGCCTGTGTTTAATGAAATGGCATGAATGTTTGTGTGTGTGTGTGTGTGTGTGTGTATGTGTGAGCGTGTGTGTGTGCACGGCCCAGCTAATTTCATGCTGAGTGGTAAATTGAGCAATGCACTGGATGGTGGCGTAGTTATGTCATGCCCTCGCTCTCAAAGTAGGATGAGACCAATATGGATTTTTGAAGATCGATACTGATACCAACATTATTGGACTGAAACTGCTGATAATAATATCTCTATTAATATATAAATACAGTATATTCATATTAATATATGTATTCATTTGACCATTTTAATGCCTAACAACAACAAAAAACTTCAGAATTATTTTCCTGTCAGGGAGGAAAAGTCTAATAATAAATAAATAAATAAATAAATAATCAAACTGCATCATATCCATCATGTGTGGCAAATATTTGATATTTAATAAAAGGCCAATATTGGCCCCATACATATATTGATATATGTTGAAGGGTGGCTTTGACATGTTCATGTGTGTGAGGCCTTATGCCCACCAGAGACGAGGAGGATAAGTAAAGAAAGTCAAATGTGTAGGACTGTAGATGGAGAGCAATTCACACAAACATTCTGGTCAAAATAACAATTTTAACTGAATTATTTTTGTACAGAATGTCTGTGTGTTATGTGGTGTGTGTGTGTGTGTGTGTGTGTGTGTGAGTGTGTGTGTGTGTGAATGCCTGTATGTGCTTGTTTGCTTGTTTATAATTTGTGAAACCACTATACACAAATCTAGTACATTTGCCTCTTGTTGTGGAAGCAGCATGATGCAGAAAATAAAAGGTCACCGCCACCTGAGTGTGCTCACATTCATTCACACATGCACACACACACACACACACACACACACACACACACACAAACATGCACACAGTTACCCAAACGTGCACACTTGCAAACATACTTGGGAGGAATGAGTTGACTTTAACCTATACAACACACTCTTGACACAAGCAAGATGCATACATGGACACAGACGCCGTGCATAGAATGAAAGAACAACAACACACACACACACACACACACACACACACACACTCACAGCCACAGCCCAGGTCTTTTGGTGCCGCAGCGTAATAGTAGCATATTGTGCCAGTGGGTTCACATTGCTCATTATGCATCAGCATGCCAAGTGGAAGAGAGATTAGAGCACAGATTAGTGGGACTCCATTATTTTACGTCCCAAATGGTTTTGGAATCAATGGGCCGACCACATCTCATATGCCACTCCGCACACTGTCGAGAAAGAGCGAGTGCCTGGAAGGACAGACAAAAAGAGAAAGCTGATCATTTTTCAAACTGTTCTTTTCCTGGGGACAAGGCAGGAGGGAAACAGCAAAATGGAAAGAGAAAAAAAATCACAATAAGAAATGCTAATATGCACTGAAAATTAATTAAATGATGTCGAGTCTGATTTTATCTGACGGGGAGGTAATTTGTCTGTCTTCGGCCGCCTGAGGACTGTGTGCATGTGTGTTTGTGTGTGTGCAGATTTTATAATTAATTTGTGCCGATGGGGCACCTTGTGTATGTGTGTGTGTGTGCGCGTGTGTTATGAGCATTTATGTTTATTAATGTGCTTGCTTATGATCTTCAAAGTAAGAACTGTCAGCCGATCACCCAGGTAAAGGACATACAGTACAGTCTGTGGAGTGGAAGAGTGGAAGAGTAGAGGAATAAGGGGAATAAGATGAGAAGGAGGGCTGGTTGTTATTAGTAGGGTTGTCATGACCGCTGGTGGCTGGACAGAATCTGGGCCCGCAGTTATCAAGAGTTTCAGAGGAGGAAATTGGTCCTAACTGCCCTAAAATTGTGATACAAAGATGGCCCTGCTTTTACGTGTAGGAATAAAAGCATGCAATTTTTATTCCCAAAAAAAA
Organism: Hoplostethus mediterraneus; assembly: GCA_034670385.1. NCBI lineage: Eukaryota > Metazoa > Chordata > Actinopteri > Trachichthyiformes > Trachichthyidae > Hoplostethus > Hoplostethus mediterraneus. The sequence continues at coordinate 731,640 of JAXDDW010000018.1, forward strand.
TTCAATATCTCAGAGTGTATTTAAGGCTGGTGTTCATATTGCAGGAATACTCAATTCTGAATTGTGGGTCTATTTTAAAAGGTAACATTTTAGGTAACAAAGGTAACAAGATTTAAAAATACATAGAAGGTGCTCAAAGACGTCCATCTCAAACCATTTAAACCAAACTGTTGGCACGATTCCTAAAGGTAAGGCATAACTATAGGCCCTGATCACGGGACTGGCTAGTTTTGATTTTAGAGCAATGATATCTCACATTTTCTATGATGTTTGTGATTGTTTTTTTTAATCATGTATGCCCCTGTATGTTACTGACTGTAGGAACAGGGGACTGAATTGTGATTTTTCTTTGTTTTATGGGCCCTTTTAAAAACAAGATCACAATCTCATTGAGACTATGTGGTTAAATAAAGGATAAAAGAAAATCAAATCAAAATGTGACACACTCTGTCTTCCTCTCCTTGACTGTTTCTCTGTCGAGCATTCTGTCTGCTTCTCTGCTTTAATTGCCTAAACCTAAACCTAAACCTAACCCTAATCCTAATCTTAAACATAACCTTACCTGCCTAGACTCAGCCATGATGAATAGGTGAAAATGATCCATGTCCAATTTGTGCTATTGTCACTTCATCCAATTTGTGATGTAGGAACGTAATCATGTGTGCAAATCAGATGTGTTTACAACAAGACAGTGATGGTTAGCTAACCAGAAGGCTGTTTCATAAAGTGTGATCTAAAAATACATTTGATTTGCTTACTTATAGAATTATAATCATAATAATTACCATTATAGTCTATTGGTCACTTCTAATTTAGGTTATGAAACAGGACGGCTCATTTCAGGCTTTCAAAATGGACATGTTGTTAAATTGTGTATGTGCATTTTTACCATTTGCTCTTGCTTATTTTGTAATTTCCATTAAATAAAAGAGGCATAATCCAGACATATTCATAATGACTGAGTCATTTGTTAACTTGCTAAATTGCTAAATTGCTGGAAAAAGAAAATGGAAACTAGAAACTACTTTGTTAGGGTCCTATTTGATACTTCAGTGTATGCAATGCAAGGCAAAAGATGGGAGAGAGAGATGACACAGGTTCCAGACTGGATTTGGACTGAGCAAACAGGATGTTCCTCTGTTCAAAACTTCGCCCTTCGCCCTCATCTAAGTACTAAAATGAGGCTATTTTGAAACAGTCATTTCCCCCTCTTTCTCAAATTCAAACCAAGAGAAACAACCATATAAAAGCTCATAATTATCTCAAAATGATCTTAAATAAGTGTCCTGAATGTGTAAAAACTCAACATGATGTTTTATAACTCCTCCTTCTCAAGCATGCACCATTTTCACATCCTGCTGCATTTTCCTATTGAAGCCTTGGAGGCAGTAGTCACATATTAGGAGCTTATTACCATTATATTACCATTAGCATTATATACATACACGTTAGCATCGTAAAATGTATCTCATAAAGTCGCAATAATTGATTCTCTCTGTTGTCTCCTCATTGCTCCTAAGGGCGTTATAGGAAAAACACTTCATGATCATAATATGATACAGATACCGCCCACACAACACTTATCTTCTTCACGCTAACTAGCTATGTGGCCTCCCCCCACCTCAAATCATCCCAGTGATGCCCAGTGATGGGTGGTAAAGTCTATCTATCTTTAAACGTAATAAAGAAAATTCAGAAAGCCAGAATATCAAAGGGAATACTGTAATTTCAAAAAGATCACAACAACCAGTTCCAATTCCAATAACCGAATGAACACGATCCCTGCTGAGAACCTGTGGCCTACATCTCAGTCAGAGCCCCAGCAGTTTGGATGAGAGTGAGGAGGTGGAGGGAAAGCAGTAGGAGACCCCGGCCCAACCAGCCCAGGTCACTCCACCCTCTCCCTGGTTACCCCACCGGGCTTTGACCCCCACAACCCACCCCAACCTCATCCCTTGGAGATCCATGCCGCCCACCTGCCTCCATTCAGCAAAAAAAAATGAACATCAAAGGTTATGAGTTGGGGCATCACCAATGTTTTGATCCTCGCTGGCACCACAGATAAGAGATCTTGTGTCTCCGGTCTGAGCATGTACAAGGCTAAATGAGAGTGGGATGTCTCCTGGGAGGATCTCTCTTTTCCAATGCTACCTCTTTAATGTCAAGCAGAAAACGGTCCAAGGAGCTCAGGAGGGGGCTCTGCTTGGCTGCTACATGTTACAGTGTCCGCTCTGATCTGTGGACTGTAAAAGAAAACGCAGTTTGTTTTGTGTAGAAACAAAAAGAAATATTAGAACTGCATCATGAGGGAAGATGGTGATAAGGGTAAAGGCACTTCATTGCGTGATATCAAGACTTTTTTTCCTTTACTTACTGTTTCTTAGGAAAGAGTGTGGGAGCAAACATCAACGCTTCTTTTGATGTGGTGATGAAACGTGTAGAAAGCCTACATCTCCAATCAACACAGACTGTCCAATTTAATGATGTCTATCACTATGTGGCCCCAATCACAGCCAACACAGTGAAACCAAACTCATGGTAGAAACTCCAATTTCTGCAAATGGTGATCCACTGATTGCCATATTGTCATTTAAAAGCTCTGGGTCAGGGGATGAAGGGTCTCAAAGATGGTGGATACATAATGGCTGTAATCAACCTAGCTTTGATCACGTCTTGCGCTTCTTTGGAAACAAATCTCATCTCTTGCTTTTTCTTATCCTTCTATCATTGTGTGTCTTTAAAGATGGGATGAGGCAATATGAAGGCTTCATTTTGAGGAAAAAAGGAAGAAAACACACATGCACAAAGCCTCTTCCCATTATCTCTGCCTGTTCCTCATACAAATAGAAAGAGACAGTCAGACCTCACTCCCTATTGAGACAAATGAGTCTTTGTGGGATAGAATGAGTTGGCGTTCTTTGTTTGTCTCTCCCGCTGGGTGCAGAGAGGAACTAAGGCTCCGTGGTGCTGCGGACCAAATGTGCTTAACAAGAGCGATAAGTGGGGAGAAAGGCGGACAAGGACAGACCCACTTCTGTACCATAATTGTCAAGGTTTACTTAAAAAGTACCAGCTGAGGGGCATCCTGGTGTCTCACTTGGCTAAAATGAATAGTCTGGGTTTCGAATCTGGGCCAGGACCTTTGCCGCATGTCATCCCCCTCTCTCTCCCCCAATCTTTCCTGTCTCTCTTCACTATCCGATAACGTCAAAATGCCCAAAAAACAATCAAAAGAACAAAAAAAAGTACCAGCCAAAACTTAACAGACAGTGAATTGTGAAATGGTGCTTTGTCACAAGTCAATTCTGAGAGGAGGCTTTTGAATCAGTGGAAGCGTAACACATTCACCATACCTTTAGGATCTCGAGGGCCTCAATCAGAGAACAGGCCAATTTAGTGTCAGAGATGTCTTGTGCTATTTCCGTCTTCAACGCCCACTTTCTTTTCACCGGAGTTTGACAAGTGACATAACCCAATAAGTCCAATGGCGATGCTCTGGCAGTCTAAAATTACAGTCATGTAGCCTTGTACCTTGTCACTGAATGAGCGCTTCCCGTTGCTTGGAGTCAAAGCAGCAAATTGAGATGTGTCATTTTTAGGTATGGAAGGGCGCAATTATGCTTCCACTGTAAGCCCACAAAGAGCTGTCATCAAGCTATTGTCTTACGCATGAATAGAGCGGCATAATTGCGACGAGTTGACTTTAACAATGACGCCTCCTCGCTTAAGACCGCCACTTAATTAAAATGCAATGTTGCCCACAATGGGTCCCATTTATCAATCTGCTCGTATGTTATTAGTACAGTCTATTTATGTGTAAAATGAAGTCATACTAAAGTCTTACTTCACAGCCATTAACTTTGCAGGCACAAGGGGAAACGCTTGTTTGTCTGCTGTGTCCTTGATTAATCTTATTGTGAGTAAGTGGATGCTCATTCACACAAGTAAATTAACAACTCTCGCCATAACAATATGGACACTTTTTTTTTCTTATTTGGAAAACACTAGGGATGCTTGAAATCACAACGGTTTGAGAATAGTTTTCTGCAGATCTATCAAATATTAGTCCTGCCAAAAAACACATCCCGTTCTAATTACACTGCCCCATTTGGTTATAAATATGTACTGTACGATAAATAGTTAAATAGGCAAACACATGCTTCTGACACCTGGAGCTGATTGTGCTAACGATTACTCTTTTATATATATTAGAAGAGTCGCTTGTTCACCGTGTTGCATTGTGGACTATTGAGGCTACTGTTGGTGGTTGGTGTCTCTTTATCTTATGATGCATTTCTCCCTGTATGATTGTTGATGGCGAGTCTAGAAGGAAGCCAATTAATAACAGGAATATGAAAAATACACTGCCAAACAACAAAATGGATCCGGAAGTACAACGCATTGCCAATAACATAATAATATTACGGTGGACTTTTCTTTTAACAGGAGTGAGCGAGCGCTCCAGCATCCAGAGAAAGCTGGACTCAACAATGATGGCTCAAACTTTTCACCACCTCCACTCCCACTAGACACTAAGGGGCGGATCTACTAAAGGTTTGCGTGTGTAAAAAGGTGTGCAAACTCATAGCACGCGCAAATAAATGTACAAACTGATCTACTAACAGCGCGCACTGAGGACTGCGTCTTGCAAATGTGCAAAATAACACGCCTTATCCAGTTAGTACTTTTGCCTCAATGAATATGCAAGATGGGGCGTTTACACGCTATTTAGCAAAATACTGGGAGGAGAAAATGTAAATAGATTAATGTAGCACACGCACTGTGATCTATCAAACCTGAACGCAATTTCGTTGATGGAGACTGCGTCTGTATTTAATACGTTTCAAAAGAAGGTGCAAACGCCCTGCATGCGTAATTGTGCACAAATGACTGCCGTTATTGTAGCGAGAAGGAGACATAGAAACTGCACTTGAACTGCACTTGTTGCTCAATGTTAGTTAGAGGCATCTCTTCCACCTGTTTTCTTTGCTGAGGTTTTATTATAAGCCAATTTTTCTTTTGTTCTTCGTCTTATATCTTGCCATCTTCTCTTAATTTCATCCGTTGTTCTTCTTGTTTTACCAACGGCATTTACTTTCTCACAGATGATCTCCCCAATAGTGTTATTTTTTGTCATATTCAGATTTTTTTGCTGTAGCTCATCCAAATGTTTATTTGCCTCTTCCACTAACACCTCTAATTCTATAGGCGCAAATTTCATTTTGCGCTTGCGGTTCTGTTGCCCATCCAAACTCTCCATGGTGCAAAACATTAAACACGCAAAACCCTCATTTAAATACTGCTGTCTCCACCACGTTTGCACCTGTTGTCATTTACGCACGCATTCTTAGTAAATCACCCGCAAAACGCCCATCAACCACACGCGCAAACTTTTAGAATGCACACGCAAATTAGTACCCTGTATTTGGGATCTTAGTAGATCCGCCCCTAAGAAGAAGAAATTTTATTTACTGACGTCACCTCCTCAGAACAGTTACTTCCTGCTGCCATTTGGGGCTGCCAATGGACGAAATTGCCTAAAGTGCATCTTTCTGGATCATTTTGCCCTCAGAACCCCCCAAAGCAACTGCGCACACACACACACACACACACACACACACACACACACACACACACACACACACACACACACACACACACACACACACACACACACACACACACACACACACACACACACACACTTTCCCTGAAGCTGTATTCAGTCATCACAATGCATCTTTTGTTATTGGGTGTGAAGGGAAGTATAAATGAGCTGTAATGGCCGCTTTCTCATTTAACATGCCAGTGCAGTCTCAGCAGGAGCCTCTCCATGTGGATAGTGGATATTGCCTTGCCTAACAAAGCGAGTGATAAACACTAAATGCTGAGCAGCTCATATTCATCGGTAATCAGATGACCCGTATTTCACAAGCAGTATGCAAATGACCAATGAGATTGCCTTATTAATCTTAATGTGTGTGTTGTCAACTAACACTGAGTCAAACGCTGGACAGTGTTAGATCTTTCCGGGCTTGAAAAGAGCATCTTTGAATTTAGCCAAAATATAAAGTGGCTTGTGCAAGCCGACCGCATATTTCATAACCGCTAATTAAATTCTAATGTGCCCAATAAATCATTCAACTTAAATGGATTTGGGGTAGTTTGAGTTACGGTATAAAACTGTTTAGTTATTCACAGTGTGCGTATGTAATTGCACAATACTGGTGCTGCAGTTTCAATTTGGCTTGATTCTAGTGAAGTAATGCGTCCCTGACCTGGGTAAGTAATTAAAAACCTACCTGAGGCCAGCGTGTCCTGCTGAAATACCTGGTGAGAACAAAGCCTTCCCAAACAAATAAAAGTACAGATGTGTGTGTGCGTATGCATGTGTGTGTGTGTGTGTACGCACATAACTGAGCACCTATGTTAAAGTACATGGTGTACCTTGTATTTCTGGGTCCATTTTGTTGTTTGGTGGTTGGTGTACTTTTCAAATTCCTGTGATTATTGGCGTGTAGACACTGTGATGTCACGTCGAGATATTTCCAGCGCAGGTACAAGGGAGAACAATTTCCAGCAATCTAAAACATCAACAATAAACATCAGTTTTTGGTGTCAGTCATGAACAAGAGCTACTTTCTAGATTCACTATTTTGCACCGATGTTCAATAACCATACAGGGAGAAATCCATTGTAGGTGAAGAAGAGACACCAATTTCTCCGCTGAAAGCAGTCTCAGACGTCCACAATCCAGCGACAAGAAATGTTGTGTTTTGCTCAAGGGGCGTGAATCTGCCTTTTTCTCCACTGTCAACAACCAGCCCCCGGATGTCATATCTAAGCCTTGAGGCCAATTTACCATGGTGGCCGATGGTGGTATTGCAGCCCAAGTACCCAAAAAGTTTCCCCATACACATCCATTGAAAAAGGCACTCCTCTAAAACTGTTAAGATAAATTCAAGTCCAAAAACCACTATTTGAATTATGAAGTTATTAATCATGAAAGCCAATATTTTAGAAAAATCATTCAGAACCGTATAAAGGCTCATAATTTGTGTGACATCATCTCAGGGCATGAGCAAAGCAGGAGCTACTGTTCACTTTTATATAAATAGTATTCCACGAGTAATCCATCAGGATTTAGTATGTACAGACAAGAACAGACCACCAAAAATAAAAAATAAAATTTCTGCAATATTTCATAGAGAAGAGACTGAAACTAACTGAAATGACAGTGGGCCGTGGTTTGAGCGACAGAACTGGGAAGGGATTGTTCGTACTGTAGTTATTTGTTCGGGCTTACAGCGTAACTGGTTTTGCTACACAAATAGTGTAATTATATTGATAACTTGCATTGGTGAGGAAAACTCTGGAGTTACATTGGCTGTTTCCCCTGGTCGAGTCTGCTGCTCTGAGTCATGCCAGATGGATGCAGAAGATAAAGACAATCAAGTTAATCAGGGCTCTATTCAGCCTGGTTGTAGTGCTGCTCCCCCACCAAACAAATTGCACCCTACTACTAGTGTTTCAGAGCACTTCACTGTGTAGAGTAGTTCAGATTAAAGATAAGAAACTATACTTTGATTTAGAAAGGTTTTTCCATTTAACTTTCCCTCAGTTAATGGACAAGGTATTATACAGTTCAAAGCTTACATTAGTTCAGATCATAAGGATTAATAAAAGCCTATGTTTATAGTTACATAAAATATACATAAAAAGGTTATTGTTTGTAAAATAATAACAATAATAATACATTTTATTTGTAGTGCACTTTTTCTTAACAATCATGAAGATATGGTTTTCTTTTTTCTCTGTAGTTAGATAGCAAAGCATGAAATTCACTTAATGCATACTTATCCCTCCCAAGTGGAAACGCCCCGCGTGGACTTTACATGGATTTCATATTAAGTATCATGGGGTTGTATACCTCTGTTAATAAACCCTTTTACCCAGACCACAGTACACTGCCAGTGCACTTGCAGATAGCTTTCTTTTGCACACGGCATTTTTTTTGTACATACCATTTGTATAGTTCATACCTGCATTTATATTGTAATTCTTATCTTTTTGTAATATCTTATCTCACTGCTGCTGTAACAACACAATTTTCCACACAGTTAATCTTATGTTATGTTATGTTATCTTATGTTATGTTATCTTATCTTATCTTATGACTGCAGAGGTTGAAATGGGGAAATAAGACATGACATCTTAGGAGCACAAAACTGGATCATGGATGGATAATGTTTTAAGAGCTTAATCCCTCCACTGAGGGTTGGATATGTTAGCTGTTGGCCTGAACCCAAGAGCGCTCCTCCTGGACGTAGCCCTCCCAGTCCACCAGATACTGAAGGCTCCGTCTAACCCATGTGAGGCGGGGGAGGGGCTACCTTGGGAGCTGGGAACAGAGGGCAGGGTCACTGGCTTGAGAAGACAAGATAAAAATTAAACTGTGTCAAGAACAGTGCCCACCTGGAGCAAAGGTGCTTGGTGTCCTGGATGTACGCCAGTACGTATGGTCAGGTGCTCTGCTCCCTCCAACCAGTGCCTCCACTCCTCCAAGGCCAACGTGTCCCTGAACACATCGTTGACCAGAGCATGGAAGACAGCAGGGGTGTTGGTAAGACCAAAGGGCATGACCAGGTATTCATAGTGGCTCTTAGGAGGCTGTCTTCCACTCACCCCCTTCCATGACGAGGACCAGGTTGTAGGCTTTGCGAAGGTTAGAAAATATGGCAGCTCCCTAAAGCAGCTCAAACGCAGAGGATATCAGGGGATGGGGATGACTGAAGGTCACCTGGTTTAGCCCACGGTAGTCAATGCATGGTCTGAGTCCGCCATCCCTCTGCCTACGATGAAGAGGCCTGCACCAGCCGGAGAGGTGGATGGACATATGAAACCAGCTGCAAGGACGTCCTTGATGTATTCATCCATGGCAGCAGTCTCGGGACCTGAGAGGTAGCAAAGTCTTCCCCGAGGAGGACGGGAACCAGAGAGGAGGTCTACGGCAGAGTCGTAGGAACGGTGTGGGGTTAGTGTGGTTGCCTGCTCCTTGCTAAACAAGATTGATATATTCTGAGGGGACACTGGCTAAAAGATTATTTGTGCATAGGAGATATAGCGCGTGCCACCAGGGTGATCTGTTTCTGAAAGTGAAATTCAACATACTTTTTTTGGTATAGGGATTGCCAACTTTCCCTATACACCAACAGCTGGTGCTACCACTATTTCTCTCTCCACCTACACCTAGATCATGTTAACAAGTTGCTATGGAGCTAGCTAACAATAGCCCAGGGGCTGAAGATGTAAACACTTCCAGGTCAGAGCAATGGGAAATCTTTCCACTTCATCCAACATGACATGAATGCAGCAGGAGTAAATTCATGCCCATTCTCTGGGGGTTGTCAAAAGGCATTCTGGGAAATGTAGGTTAGTGAACTGAAGTAGAAGTAGACAAGGCAGGTTTGGGAAATAGGGAAATGAAAAGGTAAATTACAAAATGGAATGCATTGAACATCACAGATCGATGATATATAACAGCGTAAGAGTATCTGAGAGTGGTATTTTCCTTTAACACATTTCTTGGTTGATACATGGACACAGGCACGAGTCAATAAGCCACGGAAAGGTCTGGTATGGCATCAGCAACAACAACAAAACAGTAATAACAATATCTGGCTGTATTTATTCATTTATCAACTAGACTGGGGTATCCTGGTGGCTCAGTGGTTTAAAGTGTGTACCATGTAACAGTGACATGCTGACATGGCTCCTCTCTCTCCTCTACTGTTAACTGTCCAATAAATAAACAACAATGCACATAAAATAATCTTTAAAAAAAAAAGACAAATAAGCCAGATTCACCGAGAATCAGACAGGATTTACCATCGGGTTGTCTACTTCGCTTGGGGAGAGAGCGCTAGCCTCCATAGACAGACAGCCTGGGAGGAGAATCCAATATGCTGTCCCATAATGAAAGCTCTCTGGTGGGATCTCAACACTGCTTAGTGGGCTTTGTACAGCCCTATCAATCAGAGGCTGCCAACATGCTGGGATTTAAAGGCAGCCTCCACCACTGGCCCTCCGAGAAATGAGAAAAAGAGCTGGCCATGCCAAGAGAGTGTGAATAAGACAAAACAAATTTTAGAGCTTTGTACTCTGCCCTTTTTTATGTCACGTTGAGATGGAAGTAACCACCTGCTGTGTGGTGAAACAACTTACTATTTCACTGATTGATTGTTTGCCTCAAATCATAGTGACAACTGCTTCGCTAAACTACTGTGATAAGACAGCTAAAACTTGAGCAGCAGAGAGCAGTGTGTCTAGATGACTTATTGCTGGAGCAAGCAAAACTGCACTTCTGGCTCATAGCCAAATCTTAAACTTATGTCTGTAGAATTGTTTACATCAGCACATATTAAAATAGCTGTACGTGAAAACCTGTCCGCGGTGGAACGGGTGAGATTTGTGCTGTGCTGTCGAGGTGTTGTGGTGAAGACTGATGCACTGTCAAATCGAGCTTTCACTTTTATTTGCCGAGAAGCGTCAGTCGATCAGTTCACCTAAAGCCATTTAAGATCATTTACATTCAACTGTGCCGATCATCCCTCATATCAGCTGAAAATCCATACACTTTGTCAAGGGGGGTTGGCGAGTGAGACTGAGAGGCAAGGCAGTGACGGATCGTTTCGATCACACTCTATTACCATCTTAAGGCAAGTGATTTGACTTTGCATGGGGCAAAGGCTCCAGGATGCAGATCTCGTTATTGGATTTACCGTGATAAAGCCATAAAATGTCATCGGTGGGTAAAGAGATGAATCTATCATGCACGGGCAAGTGTCAGAAGTAATGACACTTTATTATTTGTGCGCCTGTGTGATTTTCCTGCACGTGCGTGTGTTTGTGTGTTAGGGTGTTAGGGTGTGGTTGTTGAGGAGGTGGTAGTGGGGGCCTGGCTACTCAGTCAGGACCGGTCAGGATGCAGTCTGGTGAACTCTTGGTGTCGGGGGGGGGGGGGGGGGGGGGGGGGGGCGGGAGGCGCTTACTAGCGGACCCAAGAGCAGAACACAGAGGCAGAGGCAGATGAAGGTTAACACGTTTATTGCGAGGGGGTTTCACCGGAGGTGGGATGTAATAGGGACGACTGGAGCCGGCAGGAGGAACGGAGATGGCGAGGTTGACAGAGGTAGCGAGGATGAGTGGGTAGCGGGCAAGTAGCAGACAGGCGGGCGGGCAGGCAAGCAGAGTGGCTGGGATCCTGGAGCACGGGGGAAATTACAGGCGTTAAAAGGTCGCAAAACACGAGGCAACGAGCGTGGAGAATGTCAGGCGCGAAATGAGCTGGACTGTAGCGACCACGAAGGCAGAAGCAACAATCTGGCGATGAGTGGGGGGGAAGTCGGGGGTTGATAAGCAGGAGAGTTGATGAGCTGATGGGAGACAGGTGTGTTGGCTAAGGAGCTGATGAGCCGATAGCTTGGAGGAGTGTAGGACCCAATCCCAATGCCCCCCCCCTCACGGACTTTGAAGTCCGCAAGGGTTGAGGGCTGTCCCAATGTCAAATCGTCAAGTGCATGAGGGCTCTCTCGCAGACCTTTTGAGCTCTTTATGCACACTTTCCGTAAGTCCGCTTCCATGCAGACTTTGCCTGAGGGAATTACCCACAGTTCATAGCATTGTGACGATAAATACGGGGTTACCAGGGGAAGCCCAGAAGTGGTAAAAAAAAAAAAGGTAAATAAATGGAAGGACAAATGTTTATTCATCAACCATTCGCACTCGCACTCAAGCACTTACCAGGTGACGTCAGTTAAGCCTGTGAGGGTTCAGGGTTTAGGCTTTAGGGGGGACATTGGGATTGGGCCGATGACCCAGGAGGGCGGCAGGACCGGTACACCCACACACGCCCACACACACACACACACACACACACACACACACACATACAAACACAGAGAGAGACAAAACCAGGGACATGGAACACACACAGGAGGACTGGGGAACACAGGAAACATAAGGGGAGTCAGGGGCACGGCCGTGACATTTGGCTCGTTTTTTGACCCGAAGGCATAATGTGATGGATGGGGATGGATGTCTCCGGTTCAGCCTCGGATAGGGAGTCCTCACCAGAGCCTGGCTGAACTACTGACATTTTAAATGTGGAGGTTTAAAAGTCCCTCACAACAGCAGCAGGGGTTGAAGTGAAAATAGTGCTGAATCACATCTGGAGGGGACAAAGAGAAGGCCGAGTTGAGGTCAACCAACACTGAAAAGGAAGCTAGAATGATGTGCAGATATAAATTCTCACATGCATGTGCTATTCCTGCAAAATGGTAAAGCTTCCTGTATGCACATGAAATTCCTTCAGATTGATGTGCCATTTTTTGGTGTCACTGAAATTAAATTGGGTCATAATAGCTTAATATATATGTTTTTTTTTACCAATGTATACCAAAACAAATGCTAGACACAGATACTCACATTCAGGCCAGGAACCCACAAAAATGAGCAGAATCCAACTTTAAATATTGTACTGATCTTTATTCATATTAAATTAAAAATATAGTTTTGACAGATTCATGTAATAAAACAGAGGGAAAAAGTATTTAAATGTATAGCCTTGGGAATGGGTCGGTTAACTGGAAGAAGCGTTTGAAACTGGTAATGTGTATTAAGGTACGGTCAGGTCTCAATCTCTCTGATCAGCAGGTACAGAGAAACTCTCGTGAAAACTGCAAGATAGGAGATGATATTCTTTTATTCAAAACTTCAATATTCTTTAAAGTCCTGATCAAGCCAATGTATACCTAGCCAATGTATACAAGCAAATATCAATGCTGCAAAGGATTAATCAATCCAACCCAAGCCAAAAGGTCTTCCAGTTTGTTCCTCATAGCGTCAACAGGGCATCAATCCAGGGGCTCTGACATGATATCTGACACAAGTGACAAATGGTCGTCACTGTCAGCTGAGAGGAAACAATGATTGAGCTCCGTGCAAATGGAAATATAAATACCCAAGGGCCAAAATACTATAGGTCCACAAACCTCAGGGAGTAAAGAAACACTCACAGATTAATAACATAGGTTAGGTATGGAGAGAGAGAGACAGCGAGAAAGAGTGAGAGAAAAATAGGATGAAAGAATAGTCATTAGTATTGCAACAGCGTCTCAAGTCTGTACAAAATCTAAAAAACAAAAAAACAACAACAAATGTCTGGAGGAGTGGATAATACTGAGAGAAGCGTGTGTGTTTGGGGGTATAATACACCCAATTAAGAAAAAAGCACTTCTAAAAAGTGAGCAAGAGCAGAGGTTCAAACACAAAGTCCACCAAGTTGTGCTGGAAACACAATCACCAGGAAACGATGGAGGTGGGTTGGGGGAGGGGGGGGGCGGTGACGGCGACACGAAACCCTGCAAGCATTTTTAAAATCAGAATTCACTCTTCAAATTACATTTACAGAATATATATATATTTATATACATACAGAAATTATAATCCCGCAAAAAACTGAGAAAACACAAGAAATCAACAAAAAAAAAAATCAATGATATTCAAGGGAGGAGAAATAAAAAAAAAAAAATCAATCTTCAATCTTGGAAAAAGAAGCATCGTTGTTCTTCTATTTACAAATGCACCTGGCCACCTCTTCTACTACCTATAAAAATATTATTCACATTTTTTTCTGTTGATGGACAATGGTAAACCTGTTGAAAACAACCCTTTATTTTAATGTTTGGTTAAAAGAGAATCCCCTCCCATTGATTTGTTATACCATCATTTCAATACAATGTAAACTGTGCTTACTTAACCACTGTCATCCCCTCAAGTTATCATGGCATTGTAAGATATACACATAGGAACCAGTGTAAAATCAAGGAGTATTACAAAAGTACAGTTTGCTTCTCTTACAACAGTAGAGAATGTAATGGTGAATGTTGTTTGTCAGCTGCTTGTGTTTCTTTTGTTTAAACAACGGGATCTGTTTCTTGGTGCGTTGAACAAAACTAGATCTAGCTGTTTAAGTAAAAGTGAAGTACTCTGCGATGTGTAGTGTGTTTATCCAGTACAGATAGATCATTTAGACCGTAGGCACACAGAGTTTACTTCGATATCGTAACGGTGGGAAATGTCCTCATGAATCAATAATCATCGAATAGAAAATGACTAGAATAGAAATAAAACCCACACTGTAAATATATCATTGTTTTAAAGTTGATGAGGGATAGGATGTGATGATCTGCGTCTCAAATAACTGTGTATTGCCATAATGAAACCCCAAAAAGCAGAAACAAGTAGAGCAAAACAGTATATGTAGATGCACCAAATAAATATGACCGTTACTATAAGGCTGATTTACTGGTTGAGCAGTCGGTGTTGAGAGGCCATTATCGTACTCCTTTAAATACCTAAACAACTTCCCGAAAACAGCAGTCGAAGTAAAAAAAACAAAGAAAAAAAGAAAAGAGCTTTTCACTTGAAACTATGGCTCATGTTAATGCTTTCCCATGGTGATTTTTTTTCCTTTCCAGACTGTTTTGGTCTTCTGTTTGTGTTCACTCCTTGTATAGCTGCTTTTAGGTTTTCCACTGTTCCGGGCTGCAGAACAGTGTTTGCTACATACATTTCTATAGTCACCTCAGAGGAGAAAGAAAGAACGGGATTCAATTCTAGTCTCCTCTGCCAGTTACAGTGCGCTCACGCCCCCTTCTCCCGCTAGCTTTTGTAACATTGATGCATTGGTCTGGTAACATTTCTGGAATGCTAATACCTTAGCTTCGACCCCGCTGCAGGATTACAACCTATTGCCTGTCGTTGAATGTTTCTCAGCCCATGTGCAGGGTGAGATGTCAGGCAACATGATTTCCCCACAGAACAACGAGGGAAGAGAGCGCCGTAGTGGATGAATTAGCATTCTAAAAAAGCTAAAAGCCCCTTGTGATACTTGCTGCCTGTGATAGCGCCGGCGGTTTTCCCTGTCCAGAAGATTGGCCTTATTTTCCCATAGAGATCCATTACGAAACCTCTCAGCGTCTCTCCACGACTGTCATTGCACTTACACGCATGGCCAAACAATAGTCAGCCAGAACTACTATTAATACCTTATGGGTGATGGTAAAAAAAAATTACTTATAGAACTCACTTTCAAAAATACAAACATAGAGGAGGACACTTTCAATGCACACATTTACACAAGGTGGGTATACATAAGTGTTAGCTCAAACTAGCAAATCTTAAATCAGAAGAATCAAGACCTCAGAAAGTGTGAGAAAACATTGCAGATCTGGCACAGCCAAACTAGCATCTCATAAATCAGTGTAGTTACAGGGCAGCGCCGATGCCAAACACATCACTGACACTATATGCACAGTGTTGGCCTCAGGTTTGAGGAATAGTCGGTAGGATTTGAACCCTGGCTCTCGCCCCCCTAAAGAATTTGGGATATCCCACGAAGCTCGACACAAACATTCACAACCCAGATAAACTCTCGTTGCACGTATCCAAAAATGTACATTTATAGTATACATTTTAGTGGTGCGTATACTGCCGTATCATAGTGTCGTCACGGAAACGCCTTCCACTATACATTTGTTTATTTCAATACGTTTAATATTCCTCTGCGCTGTAGCACCATTCACTAACACTCTAGTGCCTCAGCTGGAGCTCGATTGGCTGATAATTATTTCCCATAAAGCCTGAGAGGGGGAGATAAACACTGCGCCGGGGAAACATCTGTGTTTGGTCTCGACACTAAATCATCAGCACTGCCTGTCCAAACCTTCCCTCTGCCTCGCATTTTCAATGAAGGAGGCACAGAGTTGTGTAACAGTGGTTGTGTATTGGTATAGTTATGTCAGCAGTGAGACACACACAGGCATTAGTTAGTTTTCAGCTTTCACTGTCGACTATTATCATCTTCATTACAGTGCTCAGTGTAGGGATACTCCTTTATTGGTCAAACACAGAGCGTGAGGCCACAATGCAGTGGAAACTATCTATCGCACCAACCTAAATTATAGTGACAACGTGATAAAACAAAATGAGTGAATGGCCCTTCTGAGCGAGAATAACAGTGAAGTCATTTGGCTGTGCCAGAGCATTAAGTGCTATCAAATAATCAACCCCGGCCCAAAATAGGCTTCAAAGTCATTCGACGACAGATGCCACTGCTCTCCATTAGCAGCAGAGCCAACTGTGGCATCTGGCAGTATTGTACAAGAATAGAGAGCTAGCCATCCATGGATTCAGTGATTACTTGTAGTGTTTCACTATTATTGTCAAACACCAATACAAAAAAGTATCTTGTAGTGCTTCATGGTGAAAGATTTGGCACAGTTTCACCCCATCGTACCCCACCATGTTCAAACATCCAGGGAGAGAGATGTGGAGGAGAGGCGAGACTTTTGGGGGAGAGCAAAGTCTTTTAGTCGTGACTAATTTGGTTCATTGTTCATTTTTTGTTTTGATGACATGGAATTATATGAACACAGGATGAAAAAAAAACCCCATTTGCCCTCGCCCGGTGGTGCACTTTTTAACACCCAGTCTGGTTGACACGTATACTTGGCTTATTTCCAGCTCAGCCAAGGACTGCCATGCCTCTGTGCTCTCTCCATGATGCTCTTTCATGGATGGGTATTTACTGTTTGTCTTGTCATTCATTAGTACCATTGCCAGACCCAGTGTAAGACAAGATCAACAGATCCCTGATCCCTGAAAAAAAGAACTGCACCTATCCAAAACGTGGAATTGTCCCCATCTTCTGATCCATACGACCTTCTCAATCATTTTCCTCGCCCTCCTTAAATTGATTTGTCCAGTCCCAGACAGCACGCCCGCTGAAACACCATTCCTAGTACTCCTGTTAACATTTGTTATGTCGCAGTCAGTCAGTTTCTATGGTTACTCGGTTCGTGTCAACAATTCATCCTGCTGCATACAGCAATTTTAAAAGTGTATTTGATGGTGATATTGAACTGGTGGTTTGCTGGCTCCAGTGACTACACTGATGTGGAGGGAGGAGAGCAGGAGGGATGGGGATGAGGTGGAGGGGTCCTCTTCTGAGGGATCAACCTTTTAAATCCCGCACGAGCCACGCCAATAATCCGTCCAACGCATTCCACCAGGTACGGTGGCATGGTATCAGAGCTTTCCATAAAACAGTGGTGACATTTACTTTCCTGCTGGCCCTTCCTCTGTGCTGCACTGCTGCCCGGCGTTATCGGCACCGCTCTGTCTTTCAGCACAAGGTCAATTGAGCCCATCCTCCTCCATAATATAATTCAGCAGCGGCCTTATCTCTTAGTGTGTGTGTGTGTGCGTGTGTATATATCTATATTGAATTAGTGCGTGGTTATTATTGGCGTGTCAAGGCTGCAGGCATGTCTTACTCGGGTGCTCAAAGTGAACATGTTTTGGATATGATATGAGGTGTGTTGAGAATGTATGAATTCCATTACTGGTGCAGCGAGGGGCTTGAAGGATGTAAACAACAATGAAGCAAGAAGGCAGGAAACGCTAGCACAGCTGGGCCGTTCAGCACGGCTGCAGGTTAGTGGTAAGTCACGACACAATGTCCATGTGCGTGTGTGTGTGTCCATCTATGCATTTGATATCTTGCATACCAACAACAGCTATGTGTGTGCAGATTGCAATTGTGTACATCTAGCTAGGTGGATAATGTGTTGAAAGAGCATAATGGACTGTAAATTATGGGCCCAAAAACTAAAGTAAATCGCAATTTATGTAAGGTCATGGCTAAAACATTAAATGGTGTCCTGTATTAATCTCAGAAGTGATGCGGTTCTATACGTGATAAGCTGAAATATGAATTCATCCCTGTTTGGGCTTATCTCACTTCATTTCTTCTACTTTTAGTACATGCCTCAGCATTGCGTTGTGTCTGTGACCGGCTGGTGAAGAAGATGACAGGACAGGTTTGCTCCAAGAGAGGACAAAGTCATATGAGATCGTCCTGCCTTAAAGACTCGAGGCCAATGGGAGAAGCTAAGGGAAGCGGTTTGAATGAAGTGAGGCTATCGGTGGCTGTTATTGTAATCCAGTCCAGTGGAGGCAGAAAGGTAGAGCGAGAATAAGAGTGAGAAGAGGGCTGGAGACTGGCCCCAGGGCTGGTGTAAGGGGAACCAAGGTTGATAAATACTGCATGGGACTAAGAGGACTATCCAAAGTCCATTCATCTCCACCTCCATCCCCCTATCCATCCCTCAATCGCACCACTGGTGGATCACTACACCACAGTGTTCCTCTGTCTGTACGGAGGGGGTGGTAGCACATTGCCGGCTTTCATAGCAAATTCGGACAGGTATTCCTGGTTTTCGGCCACGGCAGGTCGAATGCGTCCATTCTGCCGGTAGAAGAAACGTGTGCTGCAATCCTGCAGGTACTCTGGGTTGTGCAGTGAGGCCTTAGGAGGGAGACTGTGCTGCCAATATTCAGGATTGTCAAATGTGGCCTTCTTGCCTTTCTTATCCATCATGATGGTGCCGCCGGTGATGCCCGAGTGCAGGCCATGACCTGAATGCCCGGGATGCAGGGTATGCGATGGAAACGATGGGTGGCCAGGGGGCACCACATACCCAGAGGAAGAGACAGTGTGGCCTGACGTTGATGGGTTGACCATCTGGGATGCTGATTGGGCTGCAGAAGGCCCGGGGGCAGAGATGGAGACTGCCCCGGTCAAGCCGTTCTTCTCCCCGGGGATGTGGAAGGTGTTGAGGTACAGTGGCTCATTGATGTACTCATCCTCCACCCTGGTGGACAGGCTGTTGGAGGCAGCAGTGGCACCAGCCATGCGGGAAGCATGGTAACTCGCGTCGTCAATCACCGCATGGGCGTCGCCATTCCTGCGACGTGTGACGAAGGGGTTTTCCTCCACTGGGTTGAGATAGTCTACAGAGGAAGGGGGATAAGTAAGATCTTTCCACCAGACTTTGTGAACAAAAGTCTCAGTGATACTGCTATTCATCTCCCTCTGTTTCTGGTATAGGTGATGCACATTAAGCCTATATTATGTGTCAAAGAAGACAGGCTGAAGAAACCTTTGCTTTGTGGGTGACATCGACCTCATACACTATGGCATCGTAGATAACAGAAGGTCAAGTTAGGAGATCAAAATAAATTATTAAGTCTGAAATGTTGCCTATCATCTATCAAACTGCAAACTGAAAACAAGTTAGAAGTTATCCTATTCCATTCGTTACATAAACACATTCTTTATGGACATAAGTGCTCAAAACTTTCAAAGCAATAATTGCCATGCTCTTGTTCATCACAGTGAAATGTAAAAGTGCTGGTGTATGTGGCTTCCTGCTCTACCTGAGTTGTTCTTGTCCCTCATGGCAGTCATGTATCCGTCCTGGTCCTGATCTCCTTTTGCTCCTCGTTCCCCCAAAAGGCCGGTGGGGTCAGCACTGTAACGCTGTCCACTACTGTCCTCCCCAGAACCTGGTACTTCTGGGAATACTTTTAAAGTGAAAACCAGAAACTCAGAAGTCCAGTTAAATAAAAATACACAGAATACATTTTGTGTTGGTATGGAAACCTGTAATAAATGTCCTCAATTTTAACATATATGGTATTTTCTATATGATTTGGTTTTGCTGCATTATTTATTTTTAAACTGCATTGCTTTAGTCCAATTTTTTTCATTTTGATCATGGAACAAATGCGGTATCACATTTTGCATCTCACAATCACGTACTCCATGTCTCCTATAGGTTGTGACCCAACAAAGAAGACAAAGACCACTACATGCACAAAAACATAAACAAAACCAGTCTGTGGGATTTTGGACAGGTCTATGTTCGTCATGTGCAAAGCCACGGAAATAACACTTTGTGATTGACTTGTGCTTTAGACGTGGTCTTCACAGGCGTGACCAAAATTCCACTGCGCCAGCTGGTTTTTATTCACACAACCTCTGTTGTGCCACCACACCAATCCCGGAAAAAGTCTGTCCACCAAATTACCAAACTGCCAACTGCAGTGAAAGGTTGTCATGGTGCCTCACGAAATTCCCAGTGAACACTGACTGCTGCATAGGTTGCACCATTATGAAAATACAGCCCTCAGTGTTGGTTGGACATTGAGCATTTTTGAAATTTTACAATCTGTTTTGATCTGTGTTATCTTTCAACCCAAGTAAAAAAATGAAAATCACCCAATCACCCCACTTTCTACACGTTTGTTTTGGAAATCCCTCTTTTTGACATTTTATAAGCTGCTCTACCTTGTCCTGCAGTGAGGGCTGAGCCTGCTCCGTGGGTGCCTGACCGTGCGGGGGCCTGTTTCCTCAGGGTGCCGTTGCAGCGAGAGTCCTCCTGCGAACTACTGCCACCTCCGCCGCCACTCTGTCCCCCGGCGGCAACGTCCTGGGGGGGCAGGCAGCCTCCTGTCATGGCTGACACTGACACCACTCTGGGGAGGGTGGCAAGCATGTCCTCCATGCTGAAACTGGGATCCTGGTAGCCAAACTGGTTCTAGGTGGAAGGAGAAGAGAGGATACAATTTAGTGCAGTTGGGGGCATGCGTCCTGCATAAGTGCTGGTACACCAAGCAGTATGGCAGAAGTCACACAAGCATGAGGTACCAATACCAATACCAATACCATACCAATAAGTAGCTTGGTCATTTTCTAACTTTTTGACTTACCTGCATTCTAGTATACACAGCTCATAAAATATGGTCTGATCTTCATCTAAGTCATACAAATAGATAAATACTTCCTTTACTTTAAAAAGTTTGGATTGGGAAAAGTATGTCAACCATGACATTTCATTTCCCTCCACCAGGCTTCACAGTTGGGATGAGGTTTTTCTGTTGGTATGACCAGTGCCTATGGGTTTTGCACCACTGAACTCTCAGATGTGCATTCGTCTTCGTAATGAGGGGTTTATGCACTGCAACCTTACTATAATATGACATTACAGTCATTTAGCAGACGCTTTTATCCAAAGCGACTTACAATAAGTGCATTCAACATGGGTAGGTAAGAAAACTACTCGTCACCAGAAATCGTAAGTGCATTTCCTTCCTAAACAAGCAACTCAGAGCATAACTAGCGCTAAGGTAAAAGTGCAATAAGTTAAATAAACAAGAGCTAAGACAAATAAGTGAAGGATAATATAATATAGAGGATAATATCCCTCTCTATGTAGTTGTCGATAACAGTATTGGTGCTAAAGAACCTTTTGAGAAGTCATGAAAGGTCCCAAACCAGCAGTATGAGAAGAACTTTACCACACTGAGTTGTTTCTTCTCATTTCAGTCATTACACTTCTGGCCTAACCAAATAAACCTTCTTTTTCTTGTTTAACTGAATTCTCTTTCACAGTCTCAGTCTGTCTATCAGTACATCAGTGTAATTCTTTCTCTCTCTCTCTCCATGCAGTGGTCTGGAGGTCTGCAGGTATTCAGAAACTCATCAAGAGCTCACACTGTGTCCCTATTTGCCCTGCACTAAATAACACTCTCACTCCTCACTTACTCCTCCTCCTTCTCTGTCTCCCTCTTCTCGGCCTTAAAAGAAAAAGCTCTCACATACCTGCTTATGAATTCTTAACTTGCTGCTGTGTTTTTCAGTCTGTTGGGTTTTTTTTTCGTCTCTGGAATTTCTATTTCTGCCTGGTTTCACTCTGCATGCATGCATGTATGTATGTGTATCTGTGTGTACTTCTACTTCAGTCCCTTTGAGGATAAAAGGATTTGGAGTATAATTTAATTGAATTTTGGAGGATTTTCCAAGGGGTTAGTTCAGGGTTGGGGCTTGGGTTAAGATTAGAATTAGGATTAAAGCCCCCGTCCGCTGACCCCATAGACAATGTGAACGCTTTCAAAGAAGCCCTGCAAGTAAATCATTGGTTTACAAGGGAAAGTAGGAGTGACAGCTGATTTCTACCAATCACAAAAACACACAGCTAACTGGCCCCGCTCTGGCACACCTGCGCCTCGTTTTGACTTGGATTGTGATTGGTGGAAATAATCACACATCACTTTTTGAAGTGCTTTCTGAGAGGTTTAGAAATTTGAGGGGCGATACTGGAGGAGGACTTTAGGTTTAGGTTAGGATAAGGGATGAGATTAGGCATGCGTTGGTGAAGGTTGGGATTAGAGTTAGGGGTTAGGGAATGAATATAGTCAACGGAGGGTTTAAGTATAGTATTACAAATGTACGTGTGTGAGTGTCTGTGTACACTCACTGAGTCATGGAAAAGCTCTTAGTTAGCTATGCTATACTACTAAGCAAGTGTAAGTGAGTATATCTATGCGTAAATGTTGTGTTGTGCTGTGTACAGTAATTTAGTTCATTAGAACCATCTACATGATTTATGTATCTATTGGAGTGTAATTAATCCAATTTTAAACAGAACCCACCCTAATGAGTAAGTCCAAAAAACAGTGGAGGATGAATTTTGAAATATTATGCAAATAAATCATCTTTCATTTCTTTAGGAGGAGTTTATTTACTTGTCTTTTTTTTTGCCCGCCGAAGCCTCTGAAATGTACCAAACTGAGCTGGGGAAGGATTGATGTGTCTCATTGGCATTCACCGGGCATTTTTATCCTGCCTAGCTGGCTTTTCAGACACAAACACTAGGGAGGTGTTGGAATACGAAATGGCTGACGCGCCTGGCTGTTTGACTGGTTGTGTGATGGAACAAAGTCCAAAGACACAGGATGAGAATTTGAGCAGTCAAACTGTCCAAGTACTGAGGGAACTGGCTGGAAAGCCCCATTTGAAGATGGTAATTAGCTCCATTTCGCAAGACCAAGGAAAACAGTGTGCGAGATAGAAAGAGTGAATGAGGGGATGATGAAAATGAAAGTTAGAGAGAGCCGCGTGAGGTCTGCATTCAGATCCCAATCTTCTGTGCCTGAATGGGAGAGTCCTGCGGTATATGCTGACTTAACCCCCCTGAAAAATAGCTTAACACAAACCCACATCTAAACGATCTGAGTGAGTACTTTGCCTCTTAATGGTCCCCCTCGCAGTCATGTTACATCGCTGATGCCAGTTACCCTGCTGCTACAATCTAAGAAATGGAGACCAATTTCAGAACAACAGATGAGTCCATCTAAAAAGGAAAATCAGCCACTAAATTACAATGTGCTCCAAAAAACTACTTACTTACAAAAAGGCCTGGCCAGTGAATACTTGAAATAAGTGTTTCTCGGTATTTCTTGCGTGCAAGTGCACACTTCTTGGACTGCTTGAATACCTGTCATGATAACTTCTACTACGATAATGACTGTTCGAGTAGTTGAAAGTGTGCTCAAATATATCACTGGCGTCTCACTTGACTGCACATTTTTGGTCTTCATCTTTTAAAAATGTAAAGTTTTCATGTACTTTTTGCCGATCCATCCGTTTTTTGTCTGACAACTGCAATATACAGTAGTTTCCCGAGGCTTGATGTCAAAGAAGAACTGCTGGTCTGAAATGCAGAATGTTTACAGTGAGTAGTGCCCAGATTATGATTATGAATTGCTTCCCCCGGCAAATCATTTGAAGCCTCAAGTTTAGCCTTGAGGTTTGGGATTTTGTGTGTTTTTGGGATTCATTCAAGGTAGGCTTTTTTTATGCTGAAGATATAAAAGCCACATTTTCTAAATCTATAAATTCCTCCTACAAAAGTTGAATAGACTATTGTATCAATGCAATTAAAATTTTAAATGATAAAAAAAAATCTAGGGATGTTGACACTGGGAATGAACATTGAGTATATTCAGGCACAGATGCTCATGAATTTCAGGAGATTCCTGTATTATTTAAATACCTACAAGATGGATGAACCTTTTCACCACCTCCACCCCCACCAACCTAGAAGAGCAAATTTAGGTCCAAGGAGTGCGCTGTTTACGGATGTGACACATGACTATTGAAGTCTCCCAATTAAAAGAAAACGTACCCTGTTGGAGTCCATGCGTGCACGGGGGGTGTAAGCCAGTGGTGGGATGTTGAAGGTGTGGGGCACCAGGTACTCCTCAGCATCCATCAGGTCCTCCAGCTCCTCCTCGTCCAGGAGGCTCTGGAAGAACTTGCTGTCATTGGGGCTAGGCAGCTTCATACGGTCGTCACCCTGAGAAAAGGTTTGTGTGTGTGTGTGTGTGTGGTGATGGAGGGGGAGTTTGGGGCAGGTGAAACACAGACATGCACAAAAGGTATACTTGTTGTTATTCTCTTTACACACTAGGTGGACAAAAACACCGCTAACACCTTCCACTCT
Organism: Hoplostethus mediterraneus; assembly: GCA_034670385.1. Lineage (NCBI taxonomy): Eukaryota > Metazoa > Chordata > Actinopteri > Trachichthyiformes > Trachichthyidae > Hoplostethus > Hoplostethus mediterraneus. The sequence continues at coordinate 755,894 of JAXDDW010000018.1, forward strand.
CTAAACTAATATCAGATTATATTAGATACAATTTCGGGAAATTGGGTCATTTCAGCATCAAATAATAGGATACAGCAACAAAATAATGTAATCTAAATAAGAATAAATGGGGGTATTAAACATGACCAACAACTTCAGCACTAGAACAGGATATATGCAGGATAACAACAATGAATGGAGAATATGAAATAAATAAATAAAATTAAAAAATTAAAAGGTCACATATTATGTGATCTTATTGTTTCCATTGTCTCAGACAAAACTGCTTATTCCCAGAAAAGTCAGTGAATCCATTTCAAATCCACATGTGATCCAGATCGCTGAGTAAACCTTCAGGATTGACCTACCTGGATGACCAGGTATCTTTGTGGATCGCGGGCCATCCGACTGAACTCTGCTGCCAGCTCCTTGAACTTGGGCCGGCTGTCTGCATCAATCATCCAACCTGAAAAAGGTGTAGAGATTCGGGTTCAACTGATATGTTTTTAATGCTGATACATTTGACCATGTTCATGCACCAAAATAAAAAAATAAAATAAAAAATTAAAAAGTATTCAGTGTTTTTCTCAGAATTGTATTCTTGGCAGGATGGAAACATCATGTAGACCCTGGGACACTAAACCTCTAGTAGTACTACTAATAAAATAATAATGTCAAAATATACTGTATTTCAAATGCATACTTGTGATCTGATCAAAATCTCACTTTAGAATCAGTTCAGGTTAAGGGCTTCCCAGTGTAGTACTGATGAATTATATAATAAATATGTAGTCAAACAAACTGACAGGACGATATTCAACTTTTAATAAAATGCCAATTTTCTATAGACTCAGTAATCAGCTCATCTTCTCAACAATGTATCTTTTGTTTTTTGTTGATCAAGAAATGCAAAAGATCCCTTTTTGTTATGGAATGAACAGTTGTAGATCTAAAGATAAATACAGTTTCATCACCAGAATGGCCATATGTAGTAATGTGCTCGTCTGCCAATTTCTCTACACACACCGGCTCCACTGCCAAATCAATCATGTGATCTGGCCCTGAGTAAATTCTGTCTTGGCAGTCAGGTAACAGAGAGTGGGGACACACACGCACACAAAATCTTGTATCTTAATGCTTTACTTTCCCAGCAATAAAGCCTGAGCTGTTATATTGAATTGAATGATTGTCTGATTGTGTTTTATGTATTGAATAGTGTGTGTTAATGCAAAAGAAAGATAACAGGCAGATGACAGTGACCTCTCTCCATCAGAGGCTGGTGTGGGTTCAGGGTGGGCCAAGGTGACAGCGAGGGCCAGAGGCTGCTGCTTGGCGATAGGGCCAGGGTGGCTTTGGCACCGAATCTCTGTCCTGGCAGCAGTGGCCAGAGGTTATGGCACCACCTGTTACCCTGATGCCAGCAGGTCAGCAGGGACCGGCCAACTGGGTCAGCGTGATGGGAGGGGGGGGGGGTCACACTAGCGACAGACAGCTGGCAAAATCAGTCACTAATTCATCTCCTACATAGCTCCTCCTAACCTTCTCTGAAAGATTTGCTTGATTTTGAGTTCTCAGTGAGGACTTTTACACTCTTAACACCAGAAAGGCCAAATTGCCATCAAGACAGCTGCTTTTCCTACGTCCACTTGTGTAAACCAGTGTTGTCACGCAAGGAAAGAATGTTATATTTATCCACATGAGTTGACAGCTTAATGCCATAAAATAATTTGGCCTTTCTATAGTGTTGAAAAATGTAGTGTTTGGGACAACACACATTTTTGTTATTTTTTTTTAGGACAATACATGTCAATATGACTTGACATTGTTTTTCATCTACACTTTGGAACACTCAATAGAAAACTACCCAAGGACCTCAGGCTGTGATCTGGCCTGGGATCGGGTTGGGGTTAAAAGGTCTGTGATATAGCTTGTTACCAGATCCAGATGCTATATTGTACCTACGGACATCTGTGCATGAAGATAGCGTGTTAGGCTGCACCTACATTTGACCATGACCATGTAGACATCGATGGTGCAGATGGGCGGCTGAGGCAGACGCTCCCCTTTCTCCAGCAGGTCTGGGATGTCTCTGGTGGGAATCCCATCGTAGGGCTTCCCCCCGAAGGTCATCAGCTCCCAGATGGTCACTCCTAAGAAGAGAGAGAAGAGAGAGAAGGGAACAGAAGAGAAGAACAAAGAAGGTAAGTGAAGTGGGATGAGAAGAAAAGAGAAGGGAAGAGAAGCGAGAAGAAATTAAGAGAGGACATGAGACGAGAACAAGAGATACAAATAGAGATAAGAGAAAAGAAGAGAATTGAAGCAGAGGAGATAAAAGAGAAGGAAAGAAATGAAGACAAGGAGAAGAGAGAAGAAAATAAGAGAAGAAGCAAAGAAAACTTAAGGAAAGTAAAGAAAATAAGATGTGAAGGAAACACAGGAGGTGAGTGACGAGGAGAACAGAGGAGATGGCAGGAGAAGAAACAAGCAGAAGGAAATAGAAGGAAAAGAAAGAGAGACAAGACAAGACAAGAGGAAACCAGTCCAGAGAAGACAGAAGAGTGGAGGAGAAGAGAATCAATCTGAACTTTCTCCACTCCTCAGCCTTAATCATGCTACTGCTAATGAGGTAATGAGTGGCAAGCAGAGTAGATGAGCATTATGAGAAGAGAGTACGATAGCCCCTGGTCATAGAGGACCATGGGGGACGGTGGTCCACTAAAATATACTGATACTTTTAATCAAACACACACTATTCTCTTTGATATCACCCATCCTGCATATTAGCTTTGAAAATAATTTTCTTAATTACTTTGTTAAGAGCCACTGGTGCAAAGGGCTCCAGATGACCCAAAACATCTTTCTGGACTGAAACCACAGATTGAAACGCAGCCATGAAAACCTCAAATCAATTGGTCTCCAGTTCCTACATCTTGCTGATAGAGCCACTGGTGCAAAGGCTGACTTTGATATGAAAAGAGCACATCACCCCTGTTGCATTATTATAGTGATTCTACAAGGATTTTCACATCTTCAAAGTAGTTAAAGAAGTAGTGAAGGAGTCCCTCTTGTCCCATTCCTCTGTATCGCTCCGGTGGACAAACTGCCAACAATTAGCTTCCCTTAGCTACGTAAGCTAACCCCCAGTAAGTCTTCTACAATTCAATGTACACTCGTACGTACAAAATTAACTTTCACAATATTAAAGTGCACCCAATTTTGCACAATGTCTCAATTGTCCCAAGAAATCCTCTTTAAACCTGTCTCCTCTCCTTTATCCACAACTCACTATCCAGCTGAAGTGGTTTTAACAGGGGAAATCAATAAAGGAACATAGCCTTCACTTGGTCTCTCCTGGCCAGTCTGTTCATGAAAAGAAATTGTGGAAAAGATATTTTCGTCCACTTTGTCTAAGCTCCCTTAAAAGGAGAATTCAGTCTTACCGTAACTCCACACATCACTCTGGTGAGTAAACTTCCTGTAGTGGATACACTCCAAGGCCATCCATTTGATGGGCATCTGCCAGGGAGAGGTACAATACACGAGTGTTATACATTAGTAAAGCTAGTTGTCCTTGGGTTTATCTGTTGATCATTGAGGTTCCTGAGGTTCCTGAGGTTCCTGAGTCTCCTGAGTCTCCATATTCTATTCGTGTTATTTGTCTGGTTCTGGTTGGCTCCATTACTGGGACTCAAATGAAATAAAGCGATGGCCTTCACATGACATGCTATCCTCTGACACTTCAATTAGCACAGCCACAAACACAAGCACACACACACACACATGCTTCACACAAATAAACACCCACCCGCCTCACGCTTTATGTGACCTGTACCGTATGAATGAGGGTGTGTTGATATCTGCTGTTTCATGTTATTTTTCTGGTTCCAAACTGGTTACTAGTTTTGTCTCCACACCAAATGTTTTCTGCTCATGCTTGATGTTGGAGGGATGTAGAATAATCTATTTGTCTTTTATGTATTGGATGTTATGTTCATATGGAAATGGAAAAAAACTGACCACAGGCGTTCTGGGATCAGACTAAACCTAGAAAGCTTATTGGTGAGGTGTCGGCACAAAGCCAAGTGGTTTGGCAGGCTGCCCGTGAAAACCATCCCAGACAGGAGAATGACAGAACGAAGGAAAACAAGGCTTGATGAAAGAGAAGCCTTTATATCCCCTAAGACCAACGCACACATGGATGTGAAAGGTGGGGCGGATGGCGGGACGGTCTGGGATGCAGCTTAACACGGTGATTGGATTTGGAGGCCAATCCTATTGATTACAGAGACGGTTCGGGGGGGAGGGGGGGGTGGTGCGGTGCTCCTAGGATGGAGTGTGTTTGCCTTTCACTCAGTGGAGGGATAATATGAGACGGACTCCTCAGCACTGACAAAACTGCGATGGACACGCAGCTGGGCGGACCAAGGTGAGATAGGATAGAGAAGGGGGATTAGAGAGTATGAGATGAGGCTTTTTCGGAAACAAAAACTGAGGGGGACGCCAAAAGGATGAGCCAAGAATAGAAGAGGCCAAAAGCCCATGTGTGGAGAGCCCCAGGGGACTTATTTGTTTACTACTTCGATAGGGTTATGAGATCGCCCATTCCACAAAAGTAAATAAAACGGTCCGATAGAGCAGAATATTGTCTCGCTGACTTCACTTAAACTGTCCTCCGTGTAGGGATCCTCCCTCGGGACATAAAACCCTAATTAACATTAATGTTTATTGTTGTCTTTTATAATATGTCAACGGCACCGTCCATGAACAATAATTCATTAATATCGTATCTAATCACCAAAAAAACAAACACAGCAAACAAAGTCATTCGTTGGATCAGCTTCTTTGTCTCGTCCGTCCATTAATAGGTTACAGTACCGATCACGTACAATAAACGTGCCAAACAAAAAAGAAATATAGCAGATGTGGATATACGAGCGATTTGTTTGGCGATTTTCATTTTACCTTCCCTCCGTCGGCGTTGTACTCCTTCTCATTCACATCCAGCAGGCGAGCCAGGCCGAAGTCTGTGATCTTGATGTGGTTGGGAGATTTGACCAGGACGTTACGTGCCGCCAGATCCCGGTGGACCAGCCTGCGCTCCTCCAGGTACATCATCCCCTGCAACACACAGACACACACACAGTTTTTTTTTGTAACGGTGATTGTCTGCGGTGAGATATTTTGTGTCAAACATTCATTGATTCATTGTCTGTCGCTGACATTGGGATGAATATGGCCAAATTTAAAAGACATTGAATATCGGAACAAAATATTGGCTATTGGCAGATTCACTCAAAAAATATCCCTATCTGCCCTCAAAAACCCATAATTGGTCAATCCCTAACACGCATATACACAGACCCACCCACCAACACACACACACACACACACACACACACACACACACACACACACACACACACTGAAATAAGGAGAGTATCTGTACTTGTCAAGTCTAAAAATGCAAAACCACAGCTCTGTATAGTTTGTAAAAGCTATTAAGTTGCTGCAGCCGGGGCCGTGAGCCTGCACTCCCTACTGCGCTTCATTACAAGATCGCATTGGCCCCAAGGAGAAAGTAACAACAAAAAAAACACACCTATTTAAAGTTGGTCCCACAATAACAGAAGCCACTTTGGCTGAAGTGGCAAGAGGACAAGAAAAAAACAAGGCCTTATTTGAAACCATAACAAATTGCATTAAGCAGAATGGGCTGAAATGAGCGGAGGAGTAGAAGGAGGAAGTGAGTGCAGAGTGGGGTGGGGGTGGTGGTTGGGGTGTGGGGGTGTGGGGGGTTGAGTGGTGGCGGCCTAAGAGGTGAGATTACATTGGTAAAGCTATAATCGCGCTGCCTTATTTGGCTCCCTCCCATGTGGTTTCAGCACTCACATCTCTACACACACATGCACACACACACACACAGACCAAGTCACATGCACGTATATTGTATATGAACAGAAACAGAAAGGATGAGAACGCACAGGCCGTATAAAGTGGATGGAGAGAGGGGAGAAAAAGAGAGAGAGAGAGAAGAGGCAGATCAGTGCAGGTTTCGATTGGACTCCATTACTGGAGTAAAAGCGACGGCCTTCACATGGCACGCTATCCTCTGACACTTTGATTAGCACACACACACACGCACACGCACACACACACACACACACACACACACACACACACACACACACACACACACGCTTTACACAAATAAACACCCACCCGCCTCACCCCGTAACCCATATGAACCTGTCTGTTACCAGAGGTGTTTTCAAGTCTCACGTCAAGTCGCGAGTCTCTGAATTCCGGTACAATCTTGTAAGGATGTTGACGTATGAAATGATGAATGTACACACTTTAATTACCTTGCAGTGTGTGGGATTTGGCGGGGCAGGGGATCTTTTTTTTTTTAACAAATTTCTATTTCATGCACCCTCCAGAGAAAGGACCTGTACAGTATGAATCTTGCTGGCCCTGTCACGTGTCGTGTCACCGCAGACTATCCGGCGAGGGCGTCAGAGGAGAGTCGGTGTCTTTGTGGTGTTGTCCTGGAAACTCACCAGACCCTCCAAATCCACAGAATATACCAAAAAAAAAAAATCCAAAGCACATTCGTACTCTCTCAACTGGACTGCTAGGAGCGGGAGAACATGCAGCCGACCCCCCCCCAGAGGAACACTACCCGCGATTCCTTCCAAACATCCAAGTACATGGAATAAACAAGTAGACGGAATAAATACAACTCCTATTCATCTATTATGTATCTCGCTCGATGTATGTCTCTTTGGCTCGAGGTTTTTTCCCCCCCCTTTCTCCTTGTCTGCCCCGTCCATCCCCCCCCGACCACGCAGTCCCACCGCTCCACACGGCCGTGATGGACGAGACGGGCGTTAAGACCCCTGCGGATTTGGAAGGATAAACACAGGCATCAGCCGCTGTGTGCAGGGGCAAGTATTGCAGGCATTCACTGGAGAACAGGAAGGGATTGTGAGAGAGAGAGAGAGAGAGAGAGAGAGAGAGAGAGAGAGAGAGAGAGAGAGAGAGAGAGAGACATCTGGGGAAGTAGGTTTGGGGTGGAGTGTGTGTTCGTGGACAGAAAGGGAGAGAGACAGAGAGTGTATATGGGAACGTATATATGTGTATGCATGATTTTATGTGTGTGTGTGTGTGTGTGTGTGTGTGTGTGTGTGTGTGTGTGTGTGTGTGTGTGTGTGTGTGTGTGTGTGTGTGTGTGTGTGTGTGTGTGTGTGCGCGCCGGGCCTCCAGTCGGGAGTGTGTCATGGCGTGCGCCGCCAGGGTCCTGACAGAATCTTATTTGTACATAAATCGTGCTTGGTAATCTCCTCAATTTTCAAGACAATTAAGCAGTGGAGAGAGAATGGATGGCTCGGCAACCGATGAATTTTAATTACCCGGCACAATGAGAGGAGGAGGAGGGGGGTGGGGGGGGGGGGGGGGGTGGGAGGGAGGTGATAGAAGTGCACAGAATGGGAAGTGACTGCGGACGTGCAGGAGGTAAAAAGTTTCCTTGTTTGTCTTTTTTTTTGCCTCCTTCTACCCGGTTGCTCTCATTTGCTGCCCTCCCATGTGGACGCGATGAGAGAAGCTCACTGCCAGAGGTTTGTAATTGCAGCAAACATGGAAGGCAACAGCCAGGGAGAAGCCAGTTTTGGAAGATTTATTTCAGGTAAGCCTCCCACCAGAGAAAATCCACAAGCTTCAGACAGACTGTGTTATGATCACACCTCCAGACGAGGGCTGCTTTCCAATCAGTAGGGATCAGGCCTATGCCCCCAGACCCTGCGCAAGGAGATTTTTTTTATTATTATTTTTTTTTTTACAAGGAAAAGCTAGCTGGGGAGCAAATCTCAACGCTGGGAACAAAAATACCAGTGCTTTGGATGATGTAGAAGTTCAGAAAAACACACTTGTCAGCGACCAAGACGTGACAGTAGCTTAGGGAAACGATTTTCTCTTTGCAGACTGTCCTATGTTCTCTCCAAACCACACTTAGATTTCCTGCACTATAAAAAATGTCCATCTAAAAAGGTAATGTAATCTGGTATTGAGTTTTAAAATCTGCTATACATATTATATTCATTTGACTGTAATGTAGCAAGTTGTCACGTGTGAAACGTATCACTCAACATAGCTATTAAAGTACCTGTTTTTAAAAAAATTTTTGATACCATCTTTGGTGTTAAGCACTTGTTGCTGTGGTGTTTCTGCACTAAACTTCTCAGAGATCACTTGTCGATCGAACTGTACAGCCGGACGTCTTTTTCCTTGGATTTTCTGTTCTGTTGATAAAGTTTGAGTTCCTGTAGGTGGCGCTCTGTTCTCTGTCTGTTCAGTCATGGTGCTCATGCTAACTACCCAGTTCTTCTTCTTGTTCATTCCACACAAACTGCTGTTGCTGCCATAAAAGTGAAATGCATCCCTTCCCTTCCTTACCGACACAACACCGGTTGTTTAGAACAGCAAATGTAAAAGCTTTCTCTGAACTGTATATAGGCTGAAACACTATTTTATCGATAGAGGGTAGAAAAATTGACATTTATTTATGTGTAAATGTAGGTGGTGTAATGAGGGGGGGGGCAGGGTTGCAAAGCCAACCGCGGACCACCCGGGTTTCGAAAAGCTACTCTGAACGGAAAACAACCCACTACGGGTGATAGTCTCTTGAAGAACTAACTGAAAGTTACCCTAAACAGGCAACAAATTCTCTTGACATGGTTTCTTTTAGCACGAGAATGAGCGCATACCGATACCAGCCCAGTGTAGTGCAAAGTGACACTGAAGCGATGAGCGCAGGGAGAGGCCGGTTTATAAAGAGCATGCTCTCATTACCGGGATGAGCGGCACCTGGTGTAAAAAACGGTGAAGAGGGAGGTCCACAGAGACCACTGCCCCCAGTGGCTGAGTCAGTCACTGCACCATGACAGGTGGCCCCAAAATGGAGAGTCAATACCCATATATTGTGTAAGATAATGTCAGTAAACTGCCCACTCTTCAGACCTGCATTTCCTCTACTTAGTGTCCGGCGGGGGTGGAGGTGGGCGGTCCAGCTTCCTCTGGACGAGTGCTCACTGCTGTTTAGGCGGACAGGGTCATATTTCACTCTTAAGTTTCAATTGGTCCGGAGAAGATTTCCCATCAGTGACCCGACACTGATACCTGACAAAGAGGGCGAATCTTTGGCACTTCAATTAGTGAGGATGGGTTGCTCTACGCTGTAGCAGCCCCCCAGGTCTACTTTAACATACAAATGACTGATAATTCAACGTGGTTTGTTAAAAGTAAGAGATAAGAGAGGGGTTGATGCTGAGGAAACAATCCCATTCATATAAACAGAGGCAGGGGAAATGGACAAGGGTGTACGCAGCACCACAGGATGCTGAACTGCCCTTTCACTGGTCAAAAGAATTACTGCTCTCCCAGAAAACATTCCAATCTCCTGTCTGTGTTATTTATGCTTATTTCACGGAGGCATGCGGACAAAAGCTGAGTGGACGGGATTGTCCTCAGATGCGTTTTGTGGAGATAGATTTGGCGGTGGGTGGCGGAGGGCTGGAGGATTAAATCGATAGGAGGAGAGAGAGGAGAGGCGGGACCCATTCCTCACTTCCTGACACTTCCCACTGCTGTTCTTTATATCAGCAAGATGGACACACACACACACACGCACGCACACACACACACACACACACACACACACTTGCCAGCAAACACAGAGGTAAGTGCCAACACACACAGTGCTGCACACACCCAAACACACAAGCATATGCATCATGCAGATGCACAAAAGCACTCGTAAAAAAACATGCACACTCAGACTCACCTATACACAGAGAGGAATGATCCAATGCATACACACACACGCGCACGCACACGCACACACACACACACACACACACACCCTGCTGTGATGTTATTCATGAGGAAAAACACTTCTAATGAGATTGAACATCCTACAGCGGCTCTAAACCTTTTGTTTGTTCTCTCTCTTTGACTGACTCCCTGCATGCTCAGCGTGTGTGTGCATGCACGTGTGTGTGTGTGTGTGTGTGTGTGTGCGTGTTGGGTCGGCCTCCCCCGGTGCAGGGGAGCGGGGGTCTCCGTCTGGATTTCTGCCAATAACAATACAAAACGCTGAGGTGCCGGGGTCTTACTGCGTGCCACAGTGGAGAGTATATCTAAAATGGATTACTTGTGCAGCCCGGGCAGAAGATCAATAACTGTTGATTACTGACTGGCTTGATGATGCCCCCATGCCTCTCCACACATGACAATATTTACCCTGTGCATCCATTCCAAAGTAATTAGAAATCAATGCCCGTGGTCTCTACAAGCTGTTAGATGGTAACAATATGATATAATATAAATAAAATATAATTTTGTACAACCCCTGAAGTTGAACCCAAAGAAGTGGATGGGAGTGAGACGCCTTTAAAGGAATAAACCCATTTTAACACGGTTAAACTATCGGTGATGTGTCTTTATCTGGTAGATCATATGACTTCACATCGGGATCATTTCAATGGAGTTTGATAGTAAAAAATAGGGCTTCTTTCTAGACATTTTGCACCAACATTCAACAATCATGACACAATGAGAAAGCCATGGTAGAAGAGGAAGAGGTACTAATTTCCCCACTGACTAGTACACCATAATGCCAAGCAGGCACAGCTTGCAGCTTTGCGGCTTTGATGCCTTGCATCTGTCTAAAACAAGAACCGTCCTAGCGTGCATTTTCTTTCTTTTTTTTTATCGGTACGGTTCCCAAATCCATCCACCATCTGCAGTCTATGTTGTGGTTGGCTGAACTGTATCTTTCTCTACGTCGCCACCAACTCAATTCACTGCAGGTACGGGACGATAGATAGAATGACTGTTGCTACAGCTGTGTGTGTGTGAGTGTATTCACCAGACCCGACTGGTGAATGACATGACCAGTGGGTCAAGACCAGTGTCAACGCCACACGGTCTTTGCTCCTCCTCCTCCTCCTCCTTCCTGTTTCCTTTCCTCCAGCCCTTCAACCCAATTATTTCCTGTCAGTGAGGTGGGAAGCCCTCATCAATAGCTGTTCCCCTCATTCTTTTTGCCAATTATCTATATTTCACAGGATTGATGGCCTGCCTGGAATTAATGGCCAGTGCTGGCCCGGTGCAGGCCGGAATACTGATGGCGGCGCAGACAGCTACATCTATTGTACCGTCTCCTTCTGTTGGATTGGTACATCATGCAGCATTATTGCATGACAAAGTGGTAGGCATTTGCTATTCTGGCAAAAAGGCAAAAAGGCACATTTTTGAAATACTCAACCCTCAACTTTTACTGTTGGCAACCTTGTAGTAATGAGCTGCATTTGGTGTCAGTGTCCGATTATTATTTTTTTTGTCTACCTGCCACTTGGTCAGCGAATCAGGAGTCTGTTTGATACAGAGCCATTGTTTTGCTTTGCTTGACTTGTGGTCAGAAAGAGTTCACAGTGGTTAACAGGGACAAAGTTTGAGAACAGGCAAAGACCAAAGGCTGCGTATAACTGAGCCATTCAAAAGCTGTCGTCTTTTGTGGACGCGCCAAAGACAAAGTTTACAAGCATTCGGTGCTTGGCGGGTGATCATTTCAGACCCTGTTCAGCACCCACAAATAATCTTTGCTTTTTTTCCAAATACATTTAAAGTTTGCTTTATATAAAAGGACTGTCAAAACGGTTTGCTCGCTTGATTGTAAAGCTAAATGCAATAATGCAACAGTGGCCAAACCTGTAAACACATGCCTTGATGTTTTTTTTCCAGTCCTTCCAAATAACACTGCATCATACATATTTGAAACATGATATATACAATTTCATATCAAGGGGCGTGTGTCTGGATTGGTTACATTAATCCTCAGTTTCCTGCATGGTACATTTCCGTTACTTTTTCCTTCACCAGCTTCCCCAGTGGGAGCAAAGTGATCATTAAAATGGATTTTTCTCAATTTCTCAGAGGGAGTTTCATGGGTCATCCAGGTAGTCTCCACTTTTCCTGAGTAAAAAAAAACAATAAAACAAAAAATCTTTAATAAATCAAGCCATTCAAATGCAAAATGCTGCAGTGAAGCCTTGACCTCCAAGCAATATACAAATACTACTGTATGTGTCTAATGATCTACTGTACAGTGATTAGCTTTGCAACAAAGGGATAAACATTTTCTTTACATTGCAGATTACCAGTCATTGAACTGTTTAGATTAACCGTCTCTGATTAAAAAGATACATTTGATACATTTACATTTGTAACAATAATACTAAGTATAACTCATCACTTGTGCTGCTTTTTCGTGGTTTGACTGACTCTTTGGCTCATCTGCACCAGGGTGCCATTATTTCTGGAGGGCACAGTATTTTTTGGCTACTATCCACAGAGAATACTATTTTGTATTATCCTATTTTGAAAAAAAGGGTCAGTTTTACCGGCATTATGTGACAACAGGGCCGCATCGGCTTGACCTAGTTGATGTTTAATGTATGGTTTGGATATAAAACTATCCCAGTGGGCGTGGGAAAAGAAATGCGATGAATCGAATCAAACCAATAGTGAGGAGAAACTGAAAGAAAAGAGGAAACATGATAACATGATAACAATAAAAAGTGGAAGACATTCAATTCATTTTGAGCTCCCATATCAGAATGCATTTAGCAAATGACGTTAGGGGGCAGCTTGGAGATGAACAATTTGTCTGCATTCAGATTGGGTTAGCGGTGTGTGGGGAACCCTTGTCCATATACATTTATTCTCTCTGATGAATGCTTAATACAGTTTGCACTGCCGTACCTACAGTGGAAAGGAGGGGTTTGCTCTGCCCCCCTATTCCTTGCTTTCTCAAACACGTGCACACTTGCATGCCTGAATACACACACACACACACACACGTGAGCACACGCATTATACACAAGATTAGATGTCAAAATAAGAAATCTAACCTTTTTATTTAACCTACACAAATACTAAAAAGCCAGTATTTTCATTGTATTTTGAGTATATCATTTTGGTGTTCCGCCTATTTACTCCCCCACACATTTCTATGCTCTTTGGGTCTCTGCATTGTTTCCTTGCAGAGTCTGTATGGAAATATGATGCGCTGATCAAAACAGACAAAAGGAACATTAGGCTCTCATACCAGCGAGCATTGTGTGTTGATGTAAAACACACACACACGTACACATGTGCACAGACAATCCTCACTTGTGGGTGAGGTGTTCGTGGATGCCTCGGAGCCAGCAAGCTGCCCTGGATCCTTACGTGGAATTAGTCTCTCTCTCTCTCTGTCTCTCTCTCTCTCTCTGTCCCTGCTAGCTGTAATTCCTCCCTAATAGGACTAAAAGGGGTTAAAGCAGCAGTTCAGATGCACAGCCAAGCCCGTTTCTCCCTCTGTGACTTATTACATCCATTTTCAGGAGCGCTGTAATAATAAGTTATATGAGATGAGCATATATAAGCAGAGAGGTAAAGGACTAATTAAAACATGAATGGCGGATCTGACTAGACTAAAGAGGAAACCTTGCCTGAGTGCCGAAGGAGAGACCAACCATATTTGTATGTCAATGGAGACCGCACGGCCCGCACACACACACACACACACACACACACGACAAGCTTGGCAAGTCACTTCATCTTGCATCCAGAGTCATCATCTGACTTCGGGATATTTTTCAGCCAAATTCGTGCACTGGCATTTACATTTCACTTTATTCATGTTTCATGACTTCTTTCAAGCAATAATGATGAAACAAAGAATTCAATCTTGAAACAAGAAGCTAACTAACTAAAACAACTGCCTGGGAAAAAGTTACATTTATTGAAACCAGCTACAATTTATGCCACTTCAGTAACAATTTCACTAAAATACCTTGAAAAGGTCTGGATGCAAAATAAAACTCCTTTCCAAGAGTACATTTTTATGTAGTGTGTGTGGTCTTTTTTCCCTTGCACCCCCTCCACAGGGAGGCCAGAGGTCAGAGGTCAGAGGTCAGGGACAGAGAACAGCATCCCTGGAGCTGGTAGGGATTCAGTGTCTTGCTTAAGAACAGCACTGTGAATGCTTGCTTACTCACTATTCCACCCTGCCTCACTCTATTGTTGTTTACATTACATTTTAGACATCTACGTATTCAACCAGAGTTCCTTACAGGTAGAGCAAGACAACAACCAATAGTAAGATGGTCAAGGGTCAGAGGTCACAGCACCCAGACAACAGATGACCTTAGATTGATCTTGGATAATAGAGAAGGGCTGGGTCATGGCTATGGACTTCCAGTTTCACAAACCTACTGGATGCTAGAGGATCCAACAGTATTGGTTCCAGTCAAGTGAGAATTTAACCTGAATTCAGAACCTGAATGTGATCCAATAGGATCTGACATCCTATCTGTCTTAATTTGGATCTAATCTGAATCCTAGGGATTCTTTATATTCAAGTTCTTTCAAGATTTCAAGATTCAAGATTTTCTTTCACTAAGGTAAGGGATAGAGAGTGAGACTCCTGGGTAGGCAGCATGATATCGATAACAGCAGGAAATAAGAGAGGGGCAATGGAGAATTGAAAAGACTGTAAGAGTGATGAAATAAAGAAAAGGGAAATTCTGTCCAAACTGCTCTCTGACTACAAATCTCTCATCTCACCCATCCATAATGAATCCTCTCTGCAAAATATAGAGAGACATAACATCAATAATACTAACAAGCACTACTCAGCATAAAACTCCTTCTATGTCTTAAACCCAATAAGCAATTTAAGCACATCTTTAATTCAATGCATGTTAACTGCTTCTTTCTGGCACCTTTTTGAATTCACTGGTGCAGAGAAATAGTGGAGTGGATTCTTAATGTGCATATCTAGAAATAGAGATAATTTATTTACTATTGTATGTTGAACTGCATTTTGAGAATACGGCATTAATGTTCAACCCTTCCAATAAAGCATAATGAACAAAAATTGAGACAAAAATAACCTCCTGTGTTCCTTTGCTTGACAGAAGGATAAGAGTTGAGCTAATGTTGTTGAAGCCCTTCATGTAGCCGGATCTTATGAATGAATGTATGCGGGGTGTCTTTTGACCTCGCCGCCAACAGACAGAGGGAGAGAGCAAATGTATGGACAGAGATAGAAAGAGAAAAAAACTGGGCAAAATGGCCTAGTGCTACTTTAATATATTGAGGTATGAGAGCAAGGGAACAAGTAATAAAACGAGAGAGTGACATTTAATAGAAGATAAGGAATACATCAGGTAACAGAGGTAAAGAAACAAGGCAACAGTAAACATGCCATCCCCCACGAATGATGCAGTCCCTCTCTGGGCCAATCAGTAACAGATATGTCACCTTGTTTTGACCTTGGGCCAATCAGTGTAATTTTGCTGAAACATTGGAAGGCGGGGGGGGGGTGTAGATTAGAGTAGATTGTGAGTGAGGGCAAAGACATATAAACGCTCAGCGGAAATAAACCCACCATGCCCCATGTTAATCGAATCATCTAGCACTCCTGGGTCAGAGTGAAAGAAATAACAGTGTTGGTTTCATGTGGCTGGTTTCAGCGACTCTCTCTCTCTCTAGGGACATCAATTCACTAAACCAGTGGTTTCAAAGTGGTTCTTGAGGGGCTACCCAAACTCTCTCTCTCTCACACTCTCTCTCTCTCTCTCTCTCTCTCTGACTCATAGATATGAGGTCATGGCCAAGTCACTCAGTGTCACATTTGGTTGTCACTGACCCACATCGAACCTGGCTACAAGCCTGCAGAGGTTGCCAATACCTGCAGCAAATGACAGAGAGAGACAAAAAAGGGGGAGAGAGAGTGAAAGGGAGAGCAGGAGGAGAAACCAAGATATAAAAAAGATAGAGAAAGTCAAAAAGACAGGAATAAAGAAGGTGTGACTGTGTGTGTGTGTGTGTGTGTGTGTGTGACCCACATAGCCAGCCTTGCCTCCTGTCAGTTCACCTCCAGCGTGTCACCGTTGCCACCCTGCCAGAGTACTGTGGTGCCAGGCCCCCACGGGCACCTTTGGGATCAGGTGGTTGATCCATAACATACGCCAACAACATGACCTTGTCCTGGAAGGTTGCACTCCGAGCAACAGAGGGCAAGGGCAAGGGGCGGGGGGGTCGTACACCAGATGGGTACAGTAATGTGCTTGGCATGGTGTGATCTGTTACTACCTCTCTCTCTCTCTCTCTGTCTGTCCTGTCTGTCTCTCTCTCGCTCTCTCGCTCTCTCGCTCTCTCGCAAACACTGCAGAGAATGTCCATGACTTTATCGACCTCTATCGGTGACCAGAGAAATTGCAAAAAAAAATTAAAAACTGATTTCCTTTCGTCTCACACGAGGGCCAAATTTACTACGAGGTGCACTAGATATTACCGCTCATGCGCAAACAACGACGGCTGCAGCATTCTCGAGTTTAGCACCTGAATAATTAAGACCACTTGTGCAAATCAAGTGTTGTCATTGTGGGTATGACACGACTCTTCGTTTATTTATTTCATCAAGCTGTGATAATATGATCTGGCAATCTATCATTTATTTTATTCTCATCCTCTGACATTTAAAAATTCCCAAGTGATACACTCTTATTTATTTCTCATGATTCTCTTTGTTATTTTCTCTATCTGCCTGATGCGCCTCTGAACAAATACCACTATGCTTCCTCTGGGTGTTAAATATCAATTATGCACGTTTTGGTTTAGTAAATTGATGGGAGCGATCCATTTCAATAATCTCCGCCTCCATTTTTGAACCCTACCATCGCCACTCACCGCATTTTTACACCGTGCAACTGTCAAAATACATATTCATTTTGTCAAGCGCATTAAAAGTCTCATGCCAGGTGTCTAATCAAATTCCACATGCAAAATGCTTGTGCACACAGGTTAGTAGTAAATATGTCCCTCTTAAAATCGTATTAAGCTTGCCAGGAAACTGAGGAATAAATTCCAGAAGAATACAATTCCCTTTCTGTCTAAGGTGCTAGTTGTTAACTCCAAGGCCATGTCAGATTGAATTGTTGAGTTCCTACCATTCTGGCAGAACTGAATGTGTCTACATGGGGGGGGGTCACAGGTCCCCCGCCTCACCTTGTAATCTGTGGTGTCCCACAAGGGTCAATCCTTGGCCCCTTCCTGTCCCCTTCTACATGCTCTCCCTTGTTCATGTCATCTGCTGGCATGGGATGTCTTACTATTGCTATGCTGATGACACCCAAATGTACATGAAGACTGCCCAAACCCCTCTGCTGCCTTATCACATCTCAAGCCATGCCTTGAGGAGATAAAGGCATGGATGAAGCACAACTGTCTCCAGCTGAACAATGGCAAGACTGAGGCTCTTCTTGTTGGCACCCTATATCAGGTCCACTATCATATTATTTTTACTATTATTCGAAAATGTGATGCAAAGGCAAAACCCAAATATATATGAAATAAATCAGACTTAATTGGGGAAATGTGTTCCCAAAATGATTATCATCTGCAGACAGATGATACACAGAAATACGTGCAGTGCACACACACACATACACCCATCAGTGATGTCAAAAGGAAGACATAGACAGAAGGTGACACACAGACATATAAATACACCAAATCACAGCCACAGTACTGCAGTATGTATCAACCTCTCAAAGACACTGACAACCTTAAAAAGTACAAAAAAACAATTATATTTGACCCCTTAAGGAGAAAAGCCATTTCACTATTCAATCAATTGTGGTTTTAGCCAATAGGAAATGTGGTGAGATTTCTCATTCTCTTTCCCTCTCCTCTTTCCTTCCTTTGCCCGCTTTCTTTCTCTGATCTCTCCTCTCCTCTGCTCTTATCTCCTCTCTTCTCCATGAAGCCAACCAAAACCAATGCAGTAGTGTGGACAGAAGGCCAAAACGAAGAAATAAATATGTTTTCAAATTTAAACGGCTTAGTGGACGTAGCCTTAGATACAGATCAGACCATATTTTAGGAGCCATTTATAAAGGAATGCAGATAATTTCAAAGGGTTCACAAACTGTATGTGTGTCAAAGATATGGTGTAATATTTTTATGGTTTAAGTTTGGGGAACGTATAACTTTTTGTGTGTACAAATATTACAGAGATATCTGGGCCTTTATACTGGAGACTTGTGAGTAACGCTGATTTCCAAGACGGTCTTGAATCAAAAGAATCAGACGTTTGTACACTGAGATACTCATACAACATGTAGGTTCACAGAGAGAGACTGGTGTGACTCATCTTGATGTGGTGAGTTACTTCTTACTGACATTGGAACATGGCCATTCTTTAGCTAAGATCATTCATGACATAGCAGATCTGTGTTGCCAGATGAAAACCACTTAAATCCAATTTGGGTGCTTTTCATCTTTTTTTGCTTGAATGCAAGGGAGACACAGTCCTCTGTGGGTTGGGAAAATGTTATGACCCTTGGGCTTATGAAACCCTTTGAAAGCCTACTGCATGATTTATAAAAATGCATGGTTGTCGATCTAACATTAAATCTGTTTGTCATGATTCCTGAAAACCTGACACGTTTGGAGAGACGAGGTTTTTACAGTGGCAAGATGCTGCATTCTTTCTGTCCTTAATCATATCGGTACAGCTTGTTTCTCTGGCATACAATGAATAAGTGAGTCACTCACTGACTCAGGCTGGTGACTGTGAGAGACATTAGCTATTTAGAGGATACATTTATTCTAATTCCTTCACCTTTCAGTGATGGGACGGTCTTTCTCTATCTAGTAAGCCACTCTGCTGCTTTAAGTGTAGGCAGCGTGTGCGTGTATGGTCTCCAGTGAGGAAGTGTGTGGAGGTTGCCTGAGTACGTTCGCAATGGGGTGGGTGTGTTGAAATGCACTATGCTGAGATGCTTCTCAAGGAAACATCAAGCTCGCTTGGTTTGAACTGCACAATTGACCAACTGACTGATGAAAATGTGTAGACTCCATTATTTATAAGCACGTAGAACCAGGTAGTCTTTGAATCGCTTTCAGACGAGACCTGGCCAAGAAAGCAGCATCAATGACAAGTAACTGACAACAAACAAATTCAAAGTATGCATCAACGTAACGAGGTAAGTTATGAGGATAAGAATCTTGAAATGGAAAAAAGTACAGATTCATGTTTTTCTGATCTATAGCTAGCCACAGACAAAGAGTTTTTCAACATTTGCACAGAAAAGAAGAGTGCCCCGGCTTTCTGATATTTGTTTGTATTGCTGTTTGTTTGCCTTACGATGATCACCAACTGGATGTTGGCCACATGTTAATTTAGCACTACATTACTCAACCAAAGAGCCACGCTGCATTCCTGTCAGTCATGACTAGCAAATTACTCCCTTTCGCCTTCCCACTTTGCAACCATCTTAACTGCTAATTGGGCTGCAAGCTTGCCAATTTACTGCCCAATTGGCAAGGCCTGGGAGCAACTGGTGGAGCGGCTTGTGATGCCTTGTCAGCACTCAGACAACTTCAATCAGAGCAGAAAACAGCATGTGAGAAGGCATGCAACATCCCACCAGTAGATGAATGGAATAATACAGCCACTTAGTCTATTATACCCCCTCTGTAGGGTCCAGAGTAATGAACTGTAATATAGAAATGATAATAATGATGATAGTCATAATTAGTGGGATAATAACAGGCCGATCAAAGGGCGCTGTAATGAGAGACATTAGCTGTGATCTACGATTGATCTGTGGCAAAGCAGGCAGCTCGGCAATCTAACAGGACTCCCCTGGAACGTGGTGATGCGGAGAGGGAATGTGTGTGTTTATTCAATGAAACGCATTTGTGAGTATACATGAATAGCTGAGCGGCAGTTCAAAGCTACACATGTCCTCTAGAAGCCTCTCATAAACAATGCTACTACAAAACCCTACATCCTCAGATTATGAAGAATTGAAAAATTGGTAGCTCATCTCCAGATGTGCATTTCAGGAGCAAGACGGGGAAAAAAATGTCAAGAGATGGAAGATTTCCATTCTATTTTTGTATCGGCGTTGAATGATGGTTGTAGTTTGTCCAGTATCTTGGGACACTGCTTGGCCAGGTCTCTCTTGAAAAAAGAAACATGGTGAGAGGAAGGTTAAATAAAAAAACCCATAGTGCTCTGACCATCCCTCAGTCTCTCTATATTGGTAATGTCTCTGTCTCTCTCTCTCTCTCTCTCTCTCTCTCTCCCTCTTCTTCTCCCCCCCCCCACTCCCACCTCCCAGACAGTGTTTACTCATTCTGAGTTAGCCTTGTCTCCTCTGGTCCCAGTAAATAATATATATCTGTCTTCACTCCAAGAGGAGGTGTGTGTGTGTGTGTACATAGTACAGTACACACTTAAACCTCCCTGCAAGTGTGTTGTGCTTGCCTCTCTGGCAAGCACAACACACTGGGTAGATTTCAATGTGTGTGTGTGTGTGTGTGTATGTGTGTGTGTCTGTAGGTGTATGCGTGGTGAGTAGTGGAGAAGTGGAGGGCTGGAAGCTGCAATCAATATTGCAAGGCTTTCACCACTGAGCCTTGGTGTGTGTGTGTGTGTGTGTGTGTGTGTGTGTGTGTGTGTGTGTGTGTGCGTGCATATGTGAGGCCTTCACAGCCAGACCCACTTCTCAGTTCGCCAAGGGGGGCGAGAGACATGCCTGCATCCCGTCAACGAGGCTAAACAAAGGCCATATTGTAATGGGAGGATCCTGCCTCAGCCGCGATAACAGCCTCAACAATGCCAAACCCTGGACCCGGATCAGGACAATCGAACAGGACAGGTTTTCTATCGTTTTGTTTCCTTTTCTTCATTTCTCTGATGACACTGATGAGACTTGAAACAACCTTGAGCTGTGATGATTCCACAGGGCATGGGAGAGTTTGGAAAGAGCCTTTAAATGTGTTTTTTCTTAATATTTTCAGATGAGTTTGGATATGAATTTGCTCAAGTGGGGTCCACAGGCACAGGGGTACAGAAGGGGGTAAGGACGAGGAAAGTGAAAACAGAAACAACTTGGTTTCATTTGTATGCTTGCATAGTCCTACGGAGACAAGTGGAATTGTATTAGCATTGGGGAGAAAGTCAGCATCTCCAACATGTCGGTTCCGTTGTTCAAAATGGAGCTACAGTATTTGGTAGCTATTTCAATGCTGATTAACCACTGTTAGGTTGCTGCCACCGTTTGTCTGAAAACACTTTAAACAACTCATTAGCAATCAGCACAAAATGGCAAACATCTCTGCTGGATAAAGACGTACTGAACAATGGTCTATTGTATTAACTCCTATAAATGTAAGAACAAACCAGCAAGTGCATGAAAAAGCAGTGTGACCCAATTAAACAACCACCAGTGGGTGGTTCAACAATGTAGATTCAAATGTAAATGCAGTTAGACATTGGCTGTGTCATGGTCTAAAAATCAGGACAGAAAAAAATGGGTTCCCAGTAGAAAAACTATTTGGACCCCTAAAAGATCTTTAAATATTAGAGGTGCCACAAGTTATGCCAAATATTGGGAAAATGCTTGAAATTGCAAGTAGCTTTTTCTGGAAGAGGACCTCCAGACCTCCCGCCTTAAACGTCCCTATCACTTCTGAAATTTAAACTATGCCCTTGATGTGAAGTGTGACTTGTTAATCTGTAATGTCAGATTTGGGGTCTTGTATCACAATCTGCAAATGCCAGGCCTTGCACTGCCCTCTGTCTGCGTCCTATGCTATTGAAAATAACAGATGGCACAGGTCTGTAAATATGAACAACTTGTACCAGTGTTGAAACAGCTACACAATCAGCCCACTGTGGCATCCTGAGAGGTGAGAGACACTCAACACAACCTCAGTGCCAAGGAGAACGCCACAGGGTGAGAGAGGAAACAGCAGGTCAGCACCAGGTGTTGCAGAGTAAAACTATGTGAAGTGTCTATTTTCTAGTCCAATCAGTGCTAGCCTTTTTTAATCTGCCTGTCTCTGGGTGGAAATACTCCCACTACTTCGATGAGAAATGGTAGAACAATTGAAATTCTCCAGGGGGACGTACTCCCGCTATTTTGATTGTATCCACTAAAAGGACAACAAGAACATTGGATTTCACCGGGGGTGTAAAGTACTTGAGTAATTGTACTTTGTTACTATACTTAAGTACTATTTTGGGGGATTTATACTTTACTTGAGTATTATTCAATTCAATAAAACCAATAAGATCCCTATCAATGGAAAATTAACCCGCCCATACCCATGCTTATTGGTCCTTGTGCAAGACCAGAAAGCGAGGCTCTTTGATGGCACGTGTTATCAGAATATGACTGTCAGAGAAGCTACAGAACATGGCCACTAAAGTTACGAGTGATGAGGACAAAACGATCGGCACCCATGGCTAGCCAGTATCTGGTTTGGTAAATACTTGCTAGCTTCCAGTGGACAGTGACCATAGTTAAGTTTTAAGTTTTTAAGTTTGGCTTTTGTGAATTTAGTGAAGTAATTTTAATGCAAAAAAGTGTCCCCTAAGCTTTTTTTATTATTGCAATAGATAGACAATTCTAAAATGAAAGAACAGGTTTTTATACCTGAGTACATTTAAAAGTAGAAACTTTTTGACTTTTACTCAAGTGTATTTTTAGCTAGATTCTTCGACTTGTAATTGATTAAGATTTTGTGAACCAGTACCCATACTTTAATTTAAGTATCATTTCTGGGTTTTTACACCCCTGACACACACACACACAGGGTCAGTTCCAGAGAGGCTGCTGAAGAGGCGACTACAGTGTAAGGCTAATGTGAAGTGAGTCCAAGCTGGCATTGTGTTGGCCCTCTGCCTCCATGGCTAACACATGACCAACTACTATCAGCTCTGGTAACAGTAGCTTGCACACAAACACCTTTGAGGGCTTTCCACTACACACACACATACATCCAGATATATACACATTGGTCATGGGTGTGTTTTCCTTGGTTTCTTGAGAAGGTCAGTGAATTGATTCTACATGTGTTTGTTTGATATATGTTTTTAGAGTTATTAACGTTATTGCAGAAAGGTGCATATTGTTTGTTGGACATTTATTTGCTGGATGTAGATTTTCATAATTTTGTTGAAGTACTTCATTGTAAGTGAGCTTATTCTTTTGTTTCAGATTGAACGTTGCCATAGTAGCTAGCCAAGTTTAGCAGGCCTTGTTAAGTGTTAACGGGCCTTGATCTGTGATGATACAATCTGTAGTTATGAGCTATTACTGCTGGTTTGGTAGGAACAGATTGCTTTTCACAGGTTTTCCAGATTGGAACACACTAAATGCTGCTCAGAGCAGCACCTTGCTGTGATGTGCCACACTTTCCCTCCTACAAGAGTCATAATAGAGTAATAATTAGAAAGAGACCTAGCTCAAAAGTTCTCATTTCCAGGACATACTCTCACTACAACCAGAAGAGCTGAGGCAGACACAAATCATAATTTAGCAATAGTCGATTGAACAAAATGAATTACGAGTTCCATTCACTATTAACTACAGAAAAAATGACAAGGGTGCGTCCACAAGTTTCACTTTTACTAATGTGAACAGCACCCATTATAGAATGGGGAAAACAAACTTTAAAATGTATTGCATTATTGTATTATTTTACCCACGTGTACTTTGTGCACACCCGGGCCGTCAATGTCACAAGCCCAATCTTAAGGCAGTTTCCTGAAACAGATCACATTATAGGTCGAATTCAAACAAAAAAAGCTTGCCTTTAATCATTAAACCACAACAAACAGAGCAGTAAATGGGCTATAACTCTAAATTGACACCGGTTTTCCCATTTCAAATAGTTGACAATAACATGAATGAGCATAAAATCTATCGATAACTGGATGTTTGCGACAGGATAAACTCAGGAGAATGTCTTGCTCCAATCTTGTCTGTGATCCTGCCTGCGGTGAGATGATAGTATTGACCCAAAGAACTGATGATGGGCACTGGGTCCATTCCATCGCCTTAGTGTCCCATCACAGATTCAATATTTACAACTCAGCAAAAAGAGCAGCTTCAAAACCAGCGGACCCAGAAACTGGGCCATTCATATAGGCCCAGATCCTGGGCCTGGGTAGGCTAAGTTATGACTTTTATAGCTGATGTAATTCCTCCCAAGCTAATAGCATAAATTAATGTTACAGTACAAATGTGTCTACAAATAAATGTGATTGGTTACACTCAGTTTGTCATGATTGATGTTTATTTGATGGCTTTGCATTCTGCTGAAGCTGCTTGTTAATAACAAGTACACGCATATGCCCACAATGTTCATTAGAAGTCTGTATCCTGGCAGAATAAGTCAGCATAGAGCCTATACATACATATACTCTTGACTCCACCACTGTTGGAGTAGAACACCATCACTTGATGGAAAGCTGTCTCTTTTTTGGGGCGTGGCTACCAAGGGGTCTAGCAAATTTTTCTGGTCTGTGCATTACAGTGCAACGTTTTTACTCAGCAGCACTGTGTGCCTACACTCTTCTACAACTGGATGATGCATTCACATTAGTTAGTCAACTGAATAAACTTCAATATTTTCTAATCCATGGTGAAAGAAAATGGGTACGGCTGAACCTTTTCAGATTTCAGATTGAAAAGGTTTTTTTGAAAGTTGTCGAAAACCTTTCCTTTAGAAGCAATTCAAATGAGGCATAACTTCAGCTTGAAGAGGAAATCTTTTATGTGATGGGCAACCATAGTTGGATTGTGTACAGAGAATAAATGTTTGCATGTTTGTATCCAGTTCATGTAATTTCAGTTTGGAACATAACTAGGACATGTAATAGATCAGAGGGAGAGAATGAAGTATATATCAGCTATGCTACCTGCTACAGTATACAGATACTAGTGGCTTTTTACCTCTACTTCATCTCTATCTTTTTTGTTGTTGGCCTATTAATTTATACTTTGAAAGACATCAGATTAAGGATTCTTTTTGTTTGATAGAAATCTGCCATACCTTTTTTTGCTTTAATCATAACAACAAAGTAAAAAAAAAAGCCCTAGTGTATATAACATCAGTGCTGCCAATTAAAATAATATTGCATTATTCACCCATACATTCCCACGTGACAAGCTTGTAACTATCTGTAGCAATCTGCCAGTTTTCACTGGTTTGACCATATTTAGGGTCAAACAAGATATAAAGACTCAATTCACATACACACACACGCACGCACGCACGCACGCACGCACGCACGCACGCACTGTACATCTGTTTGTGGTGGGAATTTTCCTAGACTTAAAGTAAATTTTCACAGGGAAATAAATATGAATACAGAGTGTGAATTTCACAGCAAATAAAAAAAATGTTCAATCTGTGCAGTAATGAGTGGTGAGGGGAGGAAATGTGGGGGGGAAAGCATGACATGAAGCAGAGGATGAGAGAGAATACCTGTCTCCGGTATAATGTCTAGGTCTACATGAATGCATGTGTGTGTGTGTGTGTATTTGAGAAAGGGGTAAGAAAGGGGGAGGGTTTGACATAAAGAGTGTGAGAGGAAAAATAAATGAGAGGAAATAGTGAATATAAAGAGAGCCGATTTCAAGGTTAAGTACTTTGTACATCACACGCATTATTACACTGTATATTGTTTCTGCGTGTGTGTGCGTGTGTGTGTTGTGTGTGTGCACGTCATGCAATCAAAGTATGATTGTATGAAAGTATGAAAGTGTGATCGTGTGCATGTTTGCGTGTGCGCAGGCTTGTGTAGCTGCAAGTCTTCATTTATTTGTTTGTGTTTGTGTGTGTGTGTGTGTGTGTGTGTGTGTATCTGGCAGTCACTCATTCATCTAGGCCTGTCTCCCTAAGCTGCCAGTCTCATCCATTGTGCGGGCTGCCTGCAGTCATCCATTCCCCCCCACCACCTTACCTGGCGACATCCATCTCCTCTCAGCCAGACACTGTTAATACTGTGCCACTACTACCGTGCATGTGTGTGTGTGTATGAGAGAGAGAGAGAGAGAGGCACACGGAGAGAGCGTGGGAGAGAGTGTGTGACTGACAGCATGGCAAACATGAGTCAGTGCAGACCTAATAGTCTTTTGTATATCCGTCTGTCCTTCCTAGTGACTATTTATCTGTCTGTCGCCTCGATGTTTTTCGCTCCAGCATTCAGAGGGCATTCTGGGTGACCAGGTTTTCAACACCAGGACCAAAATTTAAAGCCCCGGAATGCCAGAACGTCCTACTGAGCCGTGTGGAGGTGTCGTGGGTCTAATTCAACCGTTATGGGAATGCCGACTTGATAACCCCAACGACATAACTGCCCTCACCCTTTTTCCTTTAATATCCAAGCTGCAGGAGGTTTCTACATAGGTGGTCTCCCAAAATAACAACAATATACAAACATACTATAACAATACTTGATAAGGGATAGTTCCATCAGATCCAGGTTTTTGAAGGCCGAAACCAATAATGTTTGGAAGCTGCTGATAGCTGATATTTTGACCAAAAAATAAAAAACAATAAGTCAGTATTCAGTATTACAGTCAGTGTGGAAAAGCCTCTGAAACAGCAGACCATGGGAATATTAATCATCATCAATCAATGTTGCACTAGGATTAATTTGAAGTAACAACCAGAGCAGTATGTAATTAAACAAGCTGCATAATATCCATCATATCAGAGGTGGACGACACGGACTCCAGACCCCAACCCAGTATATGAGTCTAACCCTAATCCAATCCTGTGTATCGGCAAAGACTGTTTGTTTCCAGCTGCATGCATGCACAAAGCTATAATGCATTTCCCTGCAACTCCTACAACAATAAACGACATCTTTAACACTCTCACATAAATAGATATCTAATCCTATCTAGCCAGAACTCCACTTTCACGACGGCGTTTCTGCATTTGGCAGAAACATGCATGGAGCTGCTTTAAATTCTAATAGGCCTTCCAAGCTAATATTTATCCGGGGAGAGATAGAGGAGGGTGGGGGTGACTAACATTGAATCATACATTTATGCATGCAGTCATGAAAGACCTCCACAAAAAGCTTCATCATTAATTAGCTTGGCAATGAAAGAGAGAGAGAGACAGCGAGAGAGAGAGAGATGGATAGAGAGAGAGAGAGAGAGAGAGAGGCGGACACTTGTTGACATTTCTAAGGGATGGTGGTATCAAAGGCTTGACGCCTCTGATCTGCTTCTCACTCTGTGTGTTAACATGCATTCTTGGAACAGGCATGCTCGTCTGCAGCGCCGGTTGGAAATCAAACATATGAACGCCTGACTCTTCCCATGAGAGACAGCGGAAGATAGAAAAGGGAGACGGACAAAGAGTTGATGGGTTGGTTGTAGGGCAGAGTGCAGAGAGTGGGTGGTCCATTATCAAAACAGAAAAGAGAGAGAATGCTGTTTTTATTTTTTTAATTTTTTAATTTATTTGCTATTTATTCTTTATCTGTTCATGCTACATTCATGTTATATGGGCATCAAAGTTTACTAGGTTGATCCTGATCAGCTTTTTACTGCTTAACACACACATGTCGTGATGATCAGAGATTTCAATTAAATGTAATTTAATTTGAAATACATATTCAATCATTTAGTAATTTGTATTTTACTAGCGTACAAAAAAAAAGTCATTTG
Source organism: Hoplostethus mediterraneus (assembly GCA_034670385.1). Classification (NCBI taxonomy): domain Eukaryota; kingdom Metazoa; phylum Chordata; class Actinopteri; order Trachichthyiformes; family Trachichthyidae; genus Hoplostethus; species Hoplostethus mediterraneus. The sequence goes on from JAXDDW010000018.1 coordinate 783,475, forward strand.
TATCGAGATGCTTTTGGGAACAGCATTTTTGTATTTCAAAAGTTACACTGCACTTTCAAGGACGACACTCGCGTCTACCATCTTTTCCATATGACAATGCAGCAATACTGTTCCTATTATATTCCCATTGTACTGAAATACACTGGCAATATTGATAGTACAATATACAAATGAGCATCTATGGGAACCTATATTCTTGTAAGTGATTTCCTGAATGGTGACAGATGGCATACTGAAAGAAACACAAACAGAGAGACAGGAAATGGTAGAGGGAGTAGAATAGGACTGGAAATGAATTGAGTAGACACAAGGACCCTGGGGTATATGTAATGAGTTTGAGAGAGGGATGTTTTCCTAGACTGGTTTACACAGAGAAATGACCCAGTGCCTGTCTCACACACACACACACACACACACACACACACACACACACACACACACACACACACACACACACACACAGACTTGGAGGCTATCCAAAGCGGTGATGTTAGAGATGAGGGTAGAACAGATTTGCTGGTGAATTCTAGAACAATTTTGTTTGGAAGAGCCACATATTGCATACGGTGCCTCGCTTAGACAAGGCACCGTATACAACGTAACTGAGGTTGTTTGAAGAGTGGCGTCGTACCGTCGTGACGAAAAACACGCCAACATGTGTCAGCCTGAAAACCATCTCGCAGGGACGCGGCGTTCTCCTTTAAAAGGCAGAATGCGTAGAGTTCACACTAAATATTTCACAGGCAAATGAATCATGATAGCAACCATCAGTGCTACTCTACGGCCCCTGTGAGCTGCTTTCTGTCAGCATATAATATCATCCCGCTCTCTCTGTCTCTTTTACCAGTTCAAAAGAACTCATGTAGAAGCCTCCAAATTGTCCCAAATTAAAGACGGGAGCGCCTGTGTCTAACAGAAACAAAAGCCCCATTTTCTTGCTAGAACACAAGAAATGAAATAATGCATCATAACCAGTGTTTTGACATTGATAAATAATATAGTGAACTCAAAATGAAGCACGTTTAAATGACTTCAGATCTCAGAGCAGACTAGTGTACTCTGTGGCAAACTCTGTCTAATCTGCAGTTGCATACTTGGTGTAGTCAGGCTTTCAATACGACTGGAATACTGTACTGGAATTTTACAAACGCTCAATACTTTCACCAAATGTGTTCTGCGTACTGAAACTCCAGCAGGCGTATACATGCAGATTGGAAGAAGAAGAAGAAGAAGAAGAAGAAGAGATTGGACTGGAGTCTGGCTCATGGCGGTGGGCTGCAGCAGTTGGAATCAAACAGCTGAAAACAAGAGAACAGTGTCAAACAGTCCACCACGTCTTGAACTGGATCCCAGTCTACCGAAACTGGTTCCAAACTGGTTCCAGGAGTGAAATATAGAACTATTTTGCTAATAGTTTGACCTGCGAGACTTAATTGTACTTGGTAGGTCTGAATTTTAAATGTAAGGAGTAAAAAGTATACAAACTGAATAATACTCGAGTGAAGTACAAATCCCTCGAAATCGTACTTAAGTATAGTAACGAAGTACAATTACTCAAGTACTTTATACCCCTGCAAACAACCCAACCGACATGTCAAAGCTGTGGGAGCAAAATCTGCTACAAAAGCTTGTGTAACGCGTAGTAATGCATTTCACCATGGGTTTTCTTGTTTGCCGTGGTACGCCACTAGGATACATAAGTGAAGAAGGGAAGGAAGGAGGGGGGATGAGGAAGGATAAAACAGGAAAGAGAAATCAGAGCGTGGCGTCAGAGTCCTGCTGCTGATGAATCTGCTCATTAGTATAACTCACGGCAGATTACTCGATTAATAATCCATGGCTGTGACGGCGGCGGTGACAGAGAGGGAGGGCCACAGGGGTGTCGCTGAACTTTGTCACTTCCAAGGAGCCTTGAGAGCCCAGACGGACCCGAGCACTATACCGGATATAAAAAGATCCTTTATGATAAAGACGTTGAAATAGACTGTGGAAAAACTGCTCGAGGCCTCAACCGTCCTAATGGAATAAGTTATCATGAACACTACAATGGGGCACAGTGAAAACGTTAAGTGTAGCAATTCACTTGTGACCTTGTTGGTATTATTCAGATATATTCATTGTGCAGCACTGTGTGTGTGTGTGTGTGTGTGTGTGTGTGTGTGTACCTTATTAACCGAGGCCCCTGAGGGCTATCTGCACCCCCAATAGCAGTATAGCCAATTATTGAAAACACTAAACAATACACCGTTGATACATGATACACAATAACGTATTGGTAAATAATGCATCACCATATCTACCCTTTATGAATTATACATCTCTTCATGTTGACAGCTGTTCACAGTAGGTATATATTTATTTATGTGTATATACGCCACAAGAACAGCCAACCCCCATCCTTTTTTTTTTCTTTTTTTTTCCATGCAGTAATTTGTGTGCTGTGATAAATCGGCATACTGTGCAAATATTTCAGTTTCGCAGCACGGGAAGACTTAACGTATGCTCTGTTTGCCGTCGTTATATAAAAAAATGTTCTACTTTATGTGGTATAATCACAACTGTGTCTCTGCCCCAAGTTTAACTGATGGTTTAATATTCTCCCATGGAAGCTCATTGGAGTAACGCCCGCCTCCGACTCAGCCAAAAACGGCAACAGAAATATTTGTCTAAGATATTAAATCTAGGAAACACTGCAGCAATTGCTTGGCCTCTGACATTCTGCTTCCCTTGGCTATTTAACCCGTTATTGTGTTCTCTGTATATTACACTTCCACGGCACCATCTATCAAACGCAGTATAATAAGTAATCCAATTATAGTACTTGATATATAGATGCAGAGGAAGACAGACAGACACGTAACATTCACGAGTAGATTAGAACTGATTATTATGCACTTCTGGCTTCAACGCCGTGACTTTTTAATGATGAGTTCACTGCACTCCAGACTCCCATCACCAAAGTCCGCCAAGGCTTTAAATTATTGACTTCTCTTCTCCAGAGAGCTGAGTAGAGGGGCGCCGCTGTGTGCTCCTGAACCCACCCCACACACACACACACACACACATACGCACACACACACACCCCAAATCTCCAAACCTTTGAAGTTAAAACTGTGTTTGGCTTGCAGCCATGTAGTATAGACACACGCAAACACAGACATCTACATTTCACTCAGGGTTGGGCTCTGGTAATTCACTTGGCCTCTATTAGCCGAGACATGTTTTAAAAGGCGGTGCGGAGCGAGCGTGGATGGGAGTGTGTGTGTGTGTGCGTGTGTGTGTGTGTGTGTGTGTGTGTGTGTGTGTGGGCTAGCGACGCATTTACTGGAAAGCATAAACTGTAGTGCTGCTGGTGGAGACTCGCAGCAGACACAGGGGATTTAAGGTAATCCGGAGAAAAAGCAAATGTGCGTAGAGATGGATGGTATTGTCTGCGGGGGCAAGGCTGGACAGCGGCCTCACAGAATAAGTGTTGAGAATGAATGAGGAAACGTGACGAATACAAACATGTTTGCATACATGCGGGAGAGAGTGAGTGGAAGACAGCGAAATTGATAATATTGATGTGTGTGTATGAGAGGGATGGATACAAAGCGAAAGAGAGAGGGAGAAAGAGGGAGAGTGAGAGATAGCAGGTGAGTGATGCCATATAAAAGATCATGGAACATTACTTATTGATATTTTATCTCTCAACCTTCAAACAAAAAAAACCTTGAAATCTGATGTAATGTGCCTGAGATGAGCAAAACACTTCAACAATCTATGCAATCTAGGGACTGCATCTGATATCCATGTGATCTCTCAATGAAGCTACAAAACCACATACATCTATTTAATCCCACCATAGTGAGGGAGTGTTGAGATTAGAGCTGCACCCTTTCCATGGACATAATACAATTTCCTCTTGTACCCAAATCACTGAGGACTGTCCACTGGCAGCAAGCAATCCAGGTAAGAAAATAATAAACAACCAACCAAATAATCAACCAAATAACCAAAAAGCCACCCTATCAAACAACCAACCAGCTAGGCAGTCAACCAACCAGCCAATCAATCACCCAGCCAGTCTAAAAAACAACCAATCAACCAAGTACCCAACCAGTCGGTCAGCCAATCGACAAACCATACAGCCAGCCTGTCAACCAGCCAATCAAGTCAACCAACCAGTCAGTCAACCAACCAATCGTCCATACAGCCAGCTAGTCAACCAACCAAGCAGCTAACTACTCAACCACCCAACCGACTACCCAATAAATCAGCCGGATGACCGACGAGCTACCGCACAACTCTCCCTGATACCGTCTCCATCCACCACCACCACCACCACCACCACCAACAAAGAAGAGTAAACCCTTACCTTAGCGATCTGGACACACCAGTTGAGCAGCAGCTGGGATCCGATGTTGTCCTTGTGCTCGTGGACGTAGTCGAGAAGGCACCCATGAGGCATGAGCTGGGTGACCAGCTGGATGGTGGGACTCAGGCAGACCCCCAGCAGACGGACAAGGTGAGGGTGCTCCATGCTGGCCATGATCAGGGCCTCCTGGGGGGGACGGATATACACTCAGGCATGTGGGGGGGGAGGTTGATGTATAAGCCAGTAGTTGAAGCAAAAAACTGACTGGAATACTCAGAGTACTCGTTCACATGGGTTATCCTGACAGCGGTATGATGATTACATACATCAACTTACTTACTTGAGTAACCCGGTTAAGAATGGGATTCTCTGCACATGTAAACACACGACTGGTCTCATTTGTCGTCAAAGAAACAAAAGTAACTCGAATGTGGTTTTATTGGCTTTTTCCTCAACAAGAAAATACCTATGCACAACACAAAACGTTGCCTTGACATTGTGTCCAAACAGTCCATCTAGCTTGTCAGCAGCCAGCTCCAGTATTTGTCTTTTCAAGGTTCACAGTCTCAACACTCTTGTTTCAAGTCCTGAGGGACAGTTGATCATATTTATCATATAAGTCTAGACTGCACTGTCAGAGATCATAAGATTACACATTCTGTTTAAGGGTGACCTTGTTTTGAAAAGTGCTATATAAATAAAGATTCCTATTATATATTATTGTATCTTACCATTCTGTTATTGTATTACTCTGTTACATTCTATTTATCAAAAAATGGAGGCACACTATCAAAGACACAAACACACACAAACACACAAATGAGTGTTTGTGTTTCAATCGGGAGAAAGGAAATGGTAAGAAAGTTGGACAGGTGTTACATACAAATTGGTGACCATCACAATATAAACATCGAACAAAAAGTTCGGAAATTTGTGTTTAGTAGATTATTTCTCTGTTGTAACAATGCTTCTTGGCAATCAATTTTATACCGTTGGAAAGCCTGTTTATTTCCCTTTTAAATGGTGCCCCATTTATAAGGAACATGCATTTGTGGAATGAGCAGCACAGCTGAGTATGTGGGTTGCGCTCATGAAAAATTTGCCAAATCTTCTCTGCCAATGCCAAACAGCTTATTCTGCTGTTGCTATTGACTCTTGGTTGGTGTTGTTTGGTGGATTGGATGATTGAAGTCTATCAGTAACAAGGAAGAAACAAGACATATTGGCAATTTTACAATTGCAGCCTGGCACCTCCACCTCATGCTGGTCACCAGCCTGGTCACACACTGCTGTGGGATGGCATTCCACTCCTCAACCAGGATTTGTCGCAAGTCAGCCAACGTGGTTGTGTTGGTCACTCTAGCACGAACAGCACACCCAAGCTGATCCCACAAGTGTTCAGTTGGGTTGAGGTCAGGACTGTTGGCAGGCCATTCCATTCTCTCTACTCCCAAATTCTGGAGGTAGTCTCTGATGAACCCCGCTCTGTGGGGGTGAGCATTGTCATCTTGGAGGATGGAGTTCGGTCCCAGACTGTGGAGATATGGGATTGCCACTGGTTGCAGAATCTCATCTCGATATCTCTCTGCATTGAGATTGCCTCCAGTGATGACAAGCCGCGTTTTTCCAGTGATGGAGCTGCCGCCCCACACCATCACACTGCCTCCACCAAAAGGTGTTACTCTATCGGTGCAGCAATCAGCATAGTGTTCTCCCCGTCTTCTCCACACTTTGACCCTACGGATCCAACTTCCGTAGGCAGAATCTGGACTCATCACTGAACATAACGTTCCTCCACATTGCAGTGCAGGTGTTGCCGACACCAGCGCAAACGGGCCTGGCGGTGAAGGGCAGTCATGGCAGGCCTCCTGGCTCCTTGTCTGGGCCAAGAGCCGTGTGCGATATCGTCCTGCAAACCTTGACTGCAAATCTGTAGAAGACAGCCTACGGTTCCTAAGTGCTGAAAGGGTGAGGTACCTGGGGGTACCGGAAGCTCAAAACAAGAGTCAATAGCAACAGCAGAATAAGCTGTTTGGCATTGGCAGAGAAGATTTGGCAAATTTTTCATGAGCGCAACCCACATACTCAGCTGTGCTGCTCATCCCACAAATGCATGTTCCTTACAAATGGGGCACCATTTAAAAGGGGAATAAACAGGCTTTCCAACGGTATAAAATGTATTGCCAAGAAGCATTGTTACAATAGAGAAATAATCTACCAAACACAAATTTCCGAACTTTTTGTTTTATGTTTATATATTAATCAATTTTAATTCATTATAATTATGATATTATTATAAGCCTACCAATAATACTTATTATTAGAAAACTAAGATGTGCCTAAAATATACTGTACGTTTTCTCACCCATAACATCATACCTAGCTAGTGAGTGCGAGTGGTCACACATTAAGATGGTCACCGATTTTGGTGTAACACCGGCCAGTAATCTCTCCTCCTGTGTCTCTGTCTGTTGCGGCCCCGGGGGGTAGCGAGTCCGCTACAGTCTCATATGAAAATCCATCATAAAATAAACCTATACGGTGCAGAGCAATCACACACAAGATAGGATATGGTAGTAGTGTGTGTGTGTGTGTGTGTGTGTGTGTGTGTGTGTGTGTGTGTGTGTGTGTGTGTGTGTGTGTGTGTGTGTGAGAGAGAGAGAGAGAGCAGGGGAGTCTAGTGTGTAGAGCTCCTCTGAATGTTGCTGAAGACAAAACACAGTCTAGGATTTATATCGCCAATGCATCACAACCCTTGCATAATCCAATCCTTGCTCATCAGCCGGAGATCTACGACGATGCCAGTAGATCAGGATGGTGGTAAATCAGACTGGAGTCTCTCTGCCTGCTGCTCGACTGCACGGACAGCAGCTCGCTCCTGTAAATCTGGATGAATCTAGAGTTCATCTATCACTGCACTGTGGTATCCTGAAATATCTTCACTCTTGGACTATCTTTCACTTGTGGACACCTTGAAACAGTTTTTTTTAATTTATTGGTTCAGCTGTTTGTGGGCCTTTATGTTGTATGTGGTGTATGTTCATTAAAGTAAGGTCCCTGAAAACCCCATTCAAAACCATTGTATCCTGTTGTAGAATTTGTGATCCACCCAACAAGCTACAAATCCACAGTGAATTAAAGCCCCATACAAATGACAAACATGCACCTATCTTCACTATTGAACACTCGGCTTTGTAGATATGCAGTTCTGCTTAATTGAATTCACCCGAATGCTTATGAGTGTACTACATGAACATTAAAAAAGACCAGCAATTGGCATTCTTCTCAAATATAAATCTTATGATCATAAAGTATGTGGGTGTGTGTTTCTGTTGTGTGTTTGTGTGTGTGTGTGTGTGACGGAGAGATAGAGAGTGTGTTTTCATCTTAAAAAGTCATTTAATCTAGTTCATGAAATGAAATTCTTCATGCGCTTCACTTGTTTCCAATGCCAATCAACTAGTTTCAAGTGTTTAAATACTGACACCTGTTTCTAATAAATTCCGGAAACTGCACTGGAAACAAGCGAAATCATCAAAAATAAGAAGTCAGACTGAAAATGAGACTAAATGACTTGTTCAGATAGACAAGTCAGTCTGGAAATAACTGAATGAAACGTAAAAAAAAAATGGAACGAAGGGTTATCATTTCCATAAACAAAGGAAGCCGTGTTAAGGGTGGACCATGAGGGTTTATACTGCGCGGACAAAGACAAGCCAGCAGCATTCTGGGCACTGAGAGGATGCTTAATGAGTATTGGTCCCCATGCTAGGAGCTGGCAGCAGGAGGCTTTTTGCTGCTTGACCAAACATGGCCGCCTGACTCCATGTGCTGCTGTGTTTTGATTGCTGTTTAAATGAAGGAGCCTCCCCCGTCTAAACCCTCCACAGGTAGAAGACAGATTGATTGGACAGAAGGGGGAACGGGGGGGAGAAAATGCGCATGTGGTTAAGTGAGCGAGCAACGCGCTCCCTTCCATCAGCAGCTTCTGCCGATGTGCCCTTGAGCCAGGCAGTTGTACGCCCAACTGCTCCAGTGCAGCTGCTCAATGGCCGGCAGCAGAAGACTGTGGTTGTGCTGGTCAGGTGTGAATGTGTGTAACGCTGTTAATGTGATGGAGCTCAGTCAACTTTCCCTGGATGAATAAAGGTTCAAATAAAACAACAATAAAATCCCTCTGTCCTCATGTCTCTCTCTCTTTCTCCCCCCCCCCCCTCCTCATCCCTCCATCCCCACTACTGGAACCCTCAGTCAAAGATAAGTTAAGTTTCCTCATTTCCTCTGTCATTGGTCCTCCAGCTCACAGTGACCATATTCCAGGATGCCCTCTGGCACGCCAAGGAAAGAAGAGCTCATTAGCTACATTTGCTACTTGGGTACACGACTGCAGATGCCTGCTGGGAAACCCTAAACCTTGGAGAGGGGGGGGGGGGGGGGACCTCCCGGCTAGGAGACATTTGCATGCACTCAAAGACATGTATGCCTTAATGTACACTGACATGGAGTGTACACACACATGTGCAATGTATGCCATTACTTTGTGTTTTGTTTTGAATGTTTTTAGGTAAAGCTCATTGAGTTTCCTGGTGTACAGATAAAGACTCTTTTTATTTCTCCCTCTCAATATGACACCATATCTCTCTATTTTTGTCTCCCTTATTGGCTCATTCTTGCTCTCATTCCTGATCTCTGGTAGTCTGATCAAACCAGACCGCAAAAGCACGTAAAGCATACAATTACAGATATATATGATACATATTGTTAACGACTGCCTGATAAAAATAGAAATGCTAACCCTCCAAACCTCTTCCTCTTAGACTGTTAACTAAGTGTTAACTCAGTGCAAAACATGAGCGCAATTGGGTCGCTCTCTACGTGTGTGTGTGTGTGTGTGTGTGTGTGTGAGAGAGTGCGTACGTATAGGAGTGTATGTTGTTGGAGGTTATTTCATCTCCATTGCATCATCATAGGCAGATAATTTGATTTTTTATATTCATTTTTCCTTTTGAAATGAGCTGAACGTTGAATGTTTTATAAATGGGGCCTTGTGCACTGTGCTGGGAGCCTGTGGCATGGTGTGTGTGTGTGTGTGTGTGTGTGTGTGTGTGTGTAGGGGTCTTTGGGGCCTCCTCTGGTTTCTATTCTGGTGTCTGCGGGGTTTCACTTTAGTTCTCAGTCGCCTCACTTCACCGACAGCAATGATCTGTAAGCTGTGTTTTCATTTCAAATAAATGAGAATTGATTTCAGTCTTCTGGTGGTCAGTTCCTTGGCAAGCCTTCAATATGTCCCACACGGTGGAAAAGTGGTTTAGCACGGCCCTACAGACATCCTTTTGTGATCCTCTCATAGCAATAAACTACAAATCAACTTGTTTTATCTGTTGTGACTGAATGCACACAGTTTGAAACACTTTCATATAACATAATATAACTTTTATGTCCAAAACCATTCAAAAATGAATTGACACATGTGCGCGTTGGGGGTCTACGGGACTCTCTGAGGTGTGTTTTCTGAGACTGTCAAGCTTCTATGAGTAGAACATCAGGAATTCAAGGAGGAAATCCAGGAGAAAAATTCAATTGATTCTGTGGTTTTTCTATGGGTGTGTACACAAGCTGTAAAAATACTCACGTCCATGAACTCCACGTTAGCCTTGGGTCCCGTGGCCTCGTTCAGGATCTTAATGGCTACAGGAATCTTCACTGTTTCACCCTCTGGGACCCAAATACCCTGAGGTAAACACACACACACACACACACACACACACACACACACACACACACACACACACACACACACACACAGATATGGAGATATGGAGTCACAAAAAGTCTGGTGGTGCTGTTCACCAGGAGGAGAAAGAAGAAGTAAGTTGTTATGTGTTTGCACAGGAGGAAACTCCATTTCAAATATGCAGTAGAGGAATGTTCCCTGGGTTGTACATCAGCTCTCTAAATAACTGACTGGCAAGGTGTTTGTTAATGGGGTTTTGTATGGGGATGGACTGAACGTGATAAAAAAATCATCGTATTTTATTTCAGGGGGAATGGCAATTGATTTAACGGCTGCCGAAGTGGTCCAATCAGCTGAAAGACGAGATAAATCAAACGCCTTTCAACTTATATAAATATTTAAAATGTATTCCACCTTTATTCTGCCCTTGTGTGACTGGATATCCCCAGTGAGAGCAGGTCCACTTTCACTCACGGAATTAAAACTCTCCTTTTAAAACCCTGATTTGTAATTCCAATATGCTGCCTCCTGCTGACAAAGTGTCCCCCTAACTGGATGTGATTATGACTCATTGTATTGAAACAGTTAATTAGATAGCTAAACATTAGTTCTACATGCATTTCATAGATAGATAAAACGTTTCTTAAGGCGTGTAAACACTGAAGCAACGTACGACAGTATTCCCCCATGATACTAAATCGGGGCGTGTCTATGGGTCGTTGTCTGTCTGTCATTGAAATGTGACTAAACTTCAGGGAATGATGCATCTCACCGCTGCGTTCTGTCATTTTCAAAATTACACTGATTTGGCCATGGGGGGCGGGGGGGGGGGGGGGGGGGGGGGGGGCACAATTAGTCAAAACAAGGAGACTTATTTGTTACTGGTTGGCCCAGAAGGGGGTACACAACGTCTGGGGGACAATGTGATTACTGGTGCCCTGTTTATCAAAGTTACAAAAATGTCCATGTTTTAGTCAAACTCATCTGCGATCTCTGTGAATACCAAACATTTACAAGGTAAATAAATTCTGGATTATGTGTACCAACAAAACGTGCCTCTCCAGTGTGCCCTGGAACAGTTTGCAGCAGAGTGTCACGTAGTTGGAAGGAGGACCTCCACGTCTGAGGCCGTAGTCCTCTTCTGGAAAAACGTGATCTGTCCTCTCCAGGTGAGGGGTGCGCAATTATTCATGATCACTTATTCACGAGCGAGGGAAAAGAGGATCGTGAGATCGACTGCCGGTTCGGCTCAGCGGCCGCAGGAATGTAATTGTTCCATTGGACTGTGTTGGCGAAGACAGAGCTGAGACACAGCAAAGCTCTCAATTTACCCGTCAACGTTCTATTCTGATCCTCAACACGGTCACAGACTCTGGGTAGTTACCATGAGTTTTCTCTGCTGCCATGTGACTTCCTCGGTGTCTGGGGTGAGGAGTTCACCCCAGACACCCCCCCCCCCCCCCCCCCCCCCAGGAGATGGAGATGTACATGGGCATGGCTGACTGGGAGGAGACACCGACCCCAGAACATGCTGGTGGGACTCCATCTCCCAGCTGGCCTGGATGCACCTGAGGATCCCCCAGGAGGAGCTGGAGGAAGCTGCTGGGGAAGAGGCCATCTGGGCTCCTCTGCTTGCCTAACCGTGATAAGTGACTAGGAAATGTCTGGATGGATGGACAAAATGGCCAGGGTTGATTTCAGCGGGAGAGCCCGTTCTATCTTTCCAAGGGCAATTTGTCCACCTCTCCCTTCCTCATCACATTGACAGTCACCTCAGCTAGCTGCTATTTCTTACCCCGGGGGTCACAATGTCTGCTATTACTTATTCTATCCCTTCCTGCACCCCCACCTCCCCCTCTCGGCCTCCCGTCTCATTTCCTGTCATTAATGAACCTGCGATCTTTCTTTTTTCCTGTCCTTTTTTGTTCTTTCTCTCATCTTTTTTCCTCTGGAAGTTGGAAGTATATGAGTTTATTTTTATCAGAAAAGATTCAAACCCAATGCAACAGGTTGTTGTGCTGTATGACAGTGTTTTGGCTCAAATAAATACTCAATAATATCAATCTTTGTGTGAATGTGTAGGTGTATGCACGTGTGTGTTAGGGTTAAGGTTGCTTTCAATTATTAAGGTAGACTCTTCTCCATATGGGTTGACGCACAGTTGTTTTGAAACGTGATAAGCTAATTTGTATGCTATGGGTTCAAATTACTTTTTTTGTATTTAATATATTTAATAGGATTTGAGCAATATGACGGTTTGCTGGTATTGTCCTTTTTATATGGATATTGGCCAGTCACTGTCATCCATGATGGGTATGATGCAGCTTGGTTGATTCAATTTATTGTGTAATGAATCAATACTACATTGGTTGTCTATGGGAAGCACTTAACCTGAATCAATTCTAATGTGACAGATTCTACACAAGTTTGCCAACCGGTTCTTATATCAAACTTGTAGTTATAGTTGCAAAAAGTAAGGCATCATCATTCCGTATGAAATTATATGAATCAAGTGAAAGGAGGTGGGGGACATTGAAAAAGTGTGGAGCAAAGTAAAGGTGTGGAGGTCGATATAGGTGGATATTTGTATGCACACAGGTTTGAGTCCCAAACCGATGCAAAGTTATCCAATACATTTTTTAGTTGCCTAACCCTAACCTTAACCTTAACTGTAACCTTAAACCAAGTTGTTTTACTTGCCTAACCTTAATTAAAGTAGTTTGATTTGATTTTAGTGCACGTACAGTGATAGGTTAAGTGGCGTAGTATGAATTAAGGGAGTGTAACCTTTGAATATGAATATGATATATGGAAATATCAGCACCAATATCACACCATCTAGCTGTGGCTTCAAGCCAAAATATCTGTAACGGCCTTCAAAAGCCCACTCTCGGTCAAACCCAGCAAATGTATTTGTGTGTATTTGTGTTTTACCTTGTAAACAGTCCCAAAGGCCCCGGAGCCGAGGATCTTGACTCTCTTGAGCTCGGTCTCTTTCAGGATGCGAAGCTGGGCCTGGTTGGGTGCTGTCCCACTGGGTGTGAGGGGCTCCACCAGCTACAAACACACCCAGTGACATACAGGACATTCAATCAGGAGGCTCAGGGATGTAACATACCCACAATGTTGCATGATGAATTATTTTGTGACGCCATCTTTCTCGCTTATACGCTTTCCTCTACGGCAAAATCCCTCCTACCAATGAGCCACAATCAATCCACCCGTAACCCAGAAGGGAAATGCTTGGCTTTACAGTCCAGATACATTTAATAAACCCTTCTTTAGTTTCTCTAGTTAAATACACAATCAAGTACACAAACTCAGTATATTTCAAATGTAAAACTACAGTACATACAAGATTGTGCCTTCATTCAATGGGTATACAAGAGAAGGTATTTCTAGCCAAAGTCCCTTAACCCATTAAACTCAGGCTGCTATCATCCTAAAGACACAAGTAACTCTACAAGTTACCTGATGAGTAATACCAGAGATTTGTTTTTAAGTATTTTTTAAGTATTTACTGTACCTGCTGCAATTACTTGGAAATGTATTAGTTTTACCATGTATTTAAGTGGTGAATACCTAGTACTTAAGTTCACCGTGGGTTTCAATGACATTTATCCCTTCCACCTGAATGACAAGACTAATCCAGCCTTCACTCCTTCAGCCAATCTTTCTATCCTTCACTTTCATGTTACAAAAAAAGGCCCTGCGTGCTTTTAACTTCCTAAACTCAGAAATGAGAAATTTAATATGAGAACGGAGCGGTCGAGGAGAGAGAGAGAGAGAGAAAGAGGGGAGAGAAGTGGATAATTGCGGAACTTGAAGAGGCAACGCTTCCGTTGTCTCATTACTGCTCAAGTGGAGGAACGAATGGGTGAGGGACAGAGAGGGAATGAGGGAGATTATACGAGGAGAGGGAGGTAGATGCAGAGTGGGAGAAGAATTGCGGCAGAAACAACAACAAGAAGACAGCGATGGAGAAATGAGGAGCTGAATTAGTCAGAGGAAGCAAAAGCATGAGAGGGGGAACAAAATAGGGAGAATTAGAGTGGGTGGAAGATTGGAGAGGGAGGGACAGTTAGGGGGAGAGAGAGAGAGAGAGAGAGAGAGAGAGAGAGAGAGAGAGTGTAAATCAGCTCTGCTCTGGTTGGCAGCCTCTGTCCCTGTGGCTCATAGCGGCCATCTGATTAAAAAACAATAGCTGTTCTTCATTCAAATGGAATAGTAAATCAGCTTCTGCAGGGTGGAGGCAAGGAGGATGAGGGGCTACACACACACACACACACACACACACACACAGAAACACACACACATGCATGCATACAAACACAAATGCAAGCAGACACATACACCGATCAGCCACAACATTAAAACCTTGTTGTCACTTCACACAGGTGAAGTGAATAAGATCAATTATCTGGTTACAATGGCACCTGTCAAGCAAGTGAACAGTCAGTTCTTGAAGTTGATGTGTTGGAAGCAGGAAAAATGGGCAACTGATGACTGGGTCAGAGCATCTCCACAACGACAGGTCTTGTGGGGTGTTCCCGGTATGCAGTGGTTAGTACCTACCAAAAGAGGTCCAAGGAAGGACAACCAGTGAACCGGCTACAGGGGTCATGGGCGCCCAAGGTTCATTGATGCGTGTGGGGAGAAGAGTTCATGCTGGCTATGATAGAAAGGTGTCAGAACACACAGTGCATCCCAGCTTGCTGCATGTGAGGCTGCGTAGACGCAGACCGGTCAGAGTGCCCATGCTGACCCCTGTCCACCGCCGAAAGCGCCTACAATCAGAACTGGATCACGGAGCAATGGAAGGTCTGGCCTGGTCTGATGAATGCGTGTGCGTCGTTTACCTGGGGAAGAGATGGCACCAGGATGCACTACGAGAAGAAGGCAAGCTGGCGGAGGCAGTGTGACGATGGGAAACCTTGGGTCCTGGCATTCGTGCGGATGTTACTTGGACACGTACCACCTACCTAAACATTGTTGCAGACCAAGTACACCCCTTCATGGCAACGGTACTCCCTGATGGCAGTGGCCTCTTCCAGCAGGATAATGCACCTTGCCACACTGCAGACATTGTTCAGGAACGGTTTGAGGAACATGACGAAGAGTTCAAGGTGTTGACTCGGCCTCCAAATTCTCCAGATCTCAATCCGATCAGGCATCTGCGGGATGTGCTGGAAAAACAAGGCCTCACCTCGCAACTTACAGGAAATAAAGGATCTGCTGCTAACGTCTTGGTGCCAGAGACCACAGGACACCTTCAGAGGTCTTGTGGAGGTCCACGCCTCGACGGGTCAGAGCTGTTTTGGCGGCACGAGGGGGACCTACACAATATTAGGCAGGTGGTTTTAACGTTATGGCTGATCGGTGTATGTACATGCACACTCACGCATTAACAAACATTAACAGAAACACACACACACACAGTCCCAGTGTGCGGGGAGCTGTCCAGTATTAGTGGTGCTGAAGATGATGAGCCTCTTTAACTGTGAGCTGTATCGGAGCTGTCCACCCTCCCACTCTACACTGTGGTGCTGAAACACACGTAACCACACAGAAAACATCTAAAGGCACATATGAGTCAGAGTATGTGTGAGAGAGCAGTAATATAAGCCATAAGGGTGCTATCTCTTCCTTATTAGTACCACCGAGAGTTTTCACCGACACTTACGCGCTCTAAAGAGGGAGGAAGCAGTGACACAAGACATAATCCTTTAGCGGTTCAGAGGGATTCCCTCTCTGATCAAGAAAAAAAACACGATGCACTTCTAAAAAGCGGCGGAGAAATCAAAAGATGAAAGCGAAAAAAGGAAAAAGTTTGATCTGACACCCAGTAAATTATTATTTTGAGATAGATTTAGCATTTCATGATATTACAGCATAGGCTTCTTCCTGGTATTTCCTGAATTAAATATGTAGTAGAAAGAAACTTTTGTCTGTTAAATATTGTAGTCAGTATTTGTATGTTTGCTTGAGTGTGACTATGAATATGTGGGACAACGAATGGCCATAGAAATTGTTAAAAAAGAAAAAAAAGTGGTGGAGAGATCTATAGTAAGTAAGTATAAATAACATTTATTAAAAATATGTGTGAGAGAGCAGTAATATAACACATAAGCAAAGCCAAAGAACTGCAAAGAACTGGAGTCTCTACTGACATGTATGAGCTCTACAGCGAGTGACATAAGACTGTATCCCTGTATGGACATATGGACATAAGGGCTTTAAGTGACACACTCCCCTAGCACTTCCTAACCCAGAGTGCTCTTCTTCTCTCTGTTGGTATGGTCCCTCACCTTTTCCTAACAGAAGTGTCCTCTCTTATATGGTATGGCAAAGTGAACACCTGAGCCTCTGACTTCCTGACACTTTCTCTGCCTCCACAAACACCCTCTGGCGTCGTGAAGGCTTCTCTACTCCGTTCTTTTCTTCTCTCCCTCTTTCAGTCTGACTTTCTATCTCTCGTTTTCTTTGTATGTGTGGGTCCTAATGCTGCCAGGTCTCAGCCGTCCACACGCACGCACACACACATACACACACACACACACACACACACACACACACACACACACGCACGCATGGTCCCTCGAGTCCTTCAGGGAATTGAATGGAAGAATGGATGCATGTTATGTGTCCATCAATGTGGAGTATGGACCAATGCCTTGGTCAACTGTTTAAATCTCATACTGCCACTTTTTTACTTGTGAAAATCTGTCACATTCTCTGTGAGTTACTTTTTTATCCAGCTGTTCTCTCATTCATTCACTCTGCACTCATTTTCATACCTGCAACAGCACTTACCTCTCACTTACCTCTCTTCCCCTATCATTGTTTTCAATTCACTAAACCCTAAGCTATAGCAAAGTCCCGGCATCTAAAATCCTTTGCCACCAAAATGTTCAAACCCACTTACATTGACTGACTATCTGGACTGAAAACTGACAAGATATTATTATTTGGTCAATGTGATAAATAATTCAATGTATGTCACCAAACTACCACTTCTACTACTACTACTACTACTACTACTACCAGTTTGCAGATAGATTCCTGAGGATTTTTGCTTGATCTTTGCTCTCCATCATAATGACGAAATCTAAAAGGCACTCACTCAGGCTAAGGTATGGCAAGTGCCACACCTTGCCATTTCCAGTTGACTACCCATGTCCTCTTGTTTCTCTGCTCAATCTCACTCCAACAGTATCTACCACACTCTTACTACAAGCGGCGATTTCCCCCCCCTCCTTTGAAACTCTTCTCCAGCTAGCGGCCATGCTCACCTCTGTCTCCAGGAAGCGACGAAGGGCTCTCTTCTTTTTGATGCTCTTCCGGCGTACGGACACCGCCACGCTCAGCGCCATGATGACCACCACAAACAGACCGCCGATCACCCCTGCCGCGATCAGAGGGGTTCTGGAGAGGAGGAGGAGGAGGATGATGAGGAGGAAGAGCAACCGGTGGTGGAGGAAGAAAATGATGAAAATGAGAGAAGGGAGATAATGAACACGTGAGAGATAAGAGGACAGGGATGAAGAAGATGATGGAGAGGAGAGGAGGATGGGAGGGTTGATGAGAGGAGAATCCAAGGGGAGGATGAGGAGGAAGAGGAGGAGGAAGCAGGAAGAGAAGTGGCTCACATTGTCAGTCAGTGTCACATTACCAACCGCACAAAAAAAACACATCTCTCCACGCAAATGATGACGAACATTAAAAGAAAAAACCTCTTTGCCTTTACTATTAGCGTCTTTTTCCACTAAGCTTTCAACTGGTAGCAAAAACCCCCGCGTGTCCTCTCGCCAAAGTTGAGTCCAAGATCAAAGACGAACGGAAATTACCGTCGGAGCGAATTCTCAACACTGCCATCCTGAACTCAAGCCTCTCAATAATCTCCCTGATATGGGCTCCGAGTCGCCGCAGAAATGAGCGGGGACGGATGGCTTCCCCGGCAAACACCCCTCATCTCCTCCAGTTTTAATGAAAGGAGCTAATTTGGCCGAGACAAACTCGGCGGGAAAAAAGGGCTGTTAGCCGGGACTGTATATCACAGACTGAGGTAGGCGCCCCATTAAATATTATCAGTTTCAACCAGCTTCATGTGGAGTGAAATAACTCCCCATCTCTCCCTCATCTCTTTGCCATGCATGCAGAGAAATAACTAGTTGGGGGGACTGGTGGTTATGGAGCGGCAGAGTACAAATGATCGGTCTGCAAAATGGTAAGGAAAGAGCCTGGTGGAGACTCGGGTACCGTCTGCATATATATGTTCTCCAATACTGGTCCTGAATAGGGAGTGACTAAGGCTGAATGTATAGATAGATGTTGAGTGGTCTGAGACACATTAGCCCACATTAGCAACGAGTGCAACGTGTCTTTATTCCACATATAACAAATATGAAAACAAGACATAAACCATAAATATAAACCATGCAAATCCCACGAGGACATACTTGGAAATCAAACAGACGAACCTGTCAAAATGGATTGAAACGGCATGGAAAAGATACAAGGAACAAGTGAGGTGTTCGCCGTCAATTTTAAAAGACGTAAACGTTATGAGAGGAAGCAGCATGCGTGGCAATCTGCGTGTTGGCAAAGGGAGTGAAGAAATGTGACGTTCAAATGAAATGTGTAAATATATAATCCAAGCTAAATCAGATCCGGACCCCTTTTGTTCATGCACAAGGTAGAGAGAGTTGGCCTGAGAAACCTAAGCGCGATGACGCATTTTCAAACAAGCCATTTGAAATCGTGTCCAAAAGCCAAACGCTCCCAACGAGGAACAGATTTTTTTTACGAGAAAAGAGTGACACCTCTGCCAAGGGGGAGGAGCTGGGAGTCCAGGCGCTGCGATCCGAGCCACGGCTATCGCACATCCGATAAGAGCTGATCTGTTTACCATGCCGGCCGGCGGCTCCAATCCCCCCCACACACTCTATCTATCAGAGGCGTGGAGCCCCCCCCCCCCCACTTGATCCCGTCGGTGATTTTTTTTTTTTTTTTACCCAACGTGATGGTGTAGATCTTCATCAATTCCCTCTGCGGGGTCTGACTTACTCTGCCCCCCCCCCCCCCCCCCCCCCCCGACATTGTATCTCCTTCACCATCTATTGACCCTCCTAACAGACTCAGGATACGGAGCATTGATCAGTAGATACCCAGGGAAAAACAAAAAAAGGGGTTTTCTCTGGCTACCTCTCTCTGTCTGGCTCCATTTTGTCTGCGACTGTTCTTAACAAACGTCTATCTATTCGTATCCATGTACGCGTTCGTCTAACTGGTACGTCTGCTTCCCCTTGTTTCCCCGCTCTCTCCTCTTCCTCTCTGAGCTAGCCGCCGCGACTGCCTCCGACATCATTTAAACAAGCTATGTTCAGGCTGCCAGATGGGCCAAATATGTTTTTCCCCTTTTCTCTCCGTCTACTGGTCTTTGTTTAAAGTCAACATTGCCTTTCCCTATTGTCCTGTCCTGTCCTGCATGGCTCTGTTCTGTTCTGATTATTTTGGGCCAGTGTTGTGCTGGAGGTCCCTGGACCCATTAGTAGTTTATGAGTTCTGTGGTTTCTGGCTGCTCGTGCTGCCCTGTGCATCTTTTTTTTTTTCTACATAGACCGCCCATCATCCCATCATCACCCCACCCCCCCCCCACCTCCCAACCCAACACCAAACCCCACCCACCGATCCCAAGCGCCACCCGGTGCCAAGCTGCTACTCTCGTGAAATTGTAAATCCATTTGCTGGAAACTGTAAGTGGCGTTTTGTTCCCTTTTCTCCCCCTCTGCCCCAGAACAAAAGCTATAGCGCTATCAATTTATCAAGGGCCAGGCAAATTGCCCACGTGCACAAACAAACACACACACACACACACACACGCGCGCGCACACATACACACACACAAAAAAAAGAAAACGCATTAAAGACACACATGGGGATTTTTGGCCACAGAGGTAGCCATTAATCAGAGACTTTGCTTACTGTGATTCTTTTTCTTTGTTTTTGTGTGCACGCGTGTGTGTGTGTGTGTGCTACTGTGTATGTGTGTATGCATGCTAGGGCATAGAGGAAATCCACAGTAAAGAGACCTGTACCTGTCCATCCAGCCAATACAGTCTTGCAGTCTTGGTCCGATGCACCTATGTAAGCAAAAGACAAACAGAAAAATAATATTAAATCAATGGATCCATAATTTGCTTCATACCTGCAAATGAAATGATCTCGTAGCTCAGTGAGTTGAGGAAGGCACCAACACTACCAGGGTTAGAGGTTCCTTTCCCTGTGTAGGTCAATGGGTAGAGCAAGGCACCAACACTACCAGGGTTAGGGGTTCCTTTCCCTGTGTAGGTCAATGGGTAGAGCAAGGCACCAACACTACCAGGGTTAGAGGTTCCTTTCCCTGTGTAGGTCAATGGGTAGAGCAAGGCACCAACACTACCAGGGTTAGGGGTTCCTTTCCCTGTGTAGGTCAATGGGTAGAGGAAGGCACCAACACTACCAGGGTTAGGGGTTCCTTTCCCTGTGTAGGTCAATGGGTAGAGGAAGGCACCAACACTACCAGGGTTAGAGGTTCCTTTCCCTGTGTAGGTCAATGGGTAGAGCAAGGCACCAACACTACCTGGGTTAGAGGTTCCTTTCCCTGTGTAGGTCAATGGGTAGAGCAAGGCACCAACACTACCAGGGTTAGAGGTTCCTTTCCCTGTGTAGGTCAATGGGTAGAGGAAGGCACCAACACTACCAGGGTTAGGGGTTCCTTTCCCTCTGTAGGTCAATGGGTAGAGAAAGGCACCAACACTACCAGGGTTAGGGGTTCCTTTCCCTGTGTAGGTCAATGGGTAGAGCAAGGCACCAACACTACCATGGTTAGGGGTTCCTTTCCCTGTGTAGGTCAGTGGGTAGAGCAAGGCACCAACACTACCAGGGTTAGGGGTTCCTTTCCCTGTGTAGGTCAATGGGTAGAGCAAGGCACCAACACTACCAGGGTTAGGGGTTCCTTTCCCTGTGTAGGTCAATGGGTAGAGCAAGGCACCAACACTACCAGGGTTAGAGGTTCCTTTCCCTGTGTAGGTCAATGGGTAGAGCAAGGCACCAACACTACCAGGGTTAGAGGTTCCTTTCCCTGTGTAGGTCAATGGGTAGAGCAAGGCACCAACACTACCAGGGTTAGAGGTTCCTTTCCCTGTGTAGGTCAATGGGTAGAGCAAGGCACCAACACTACCAGGGTTAGGGGTTCCTTTCCCTGTGTAGGTCAATGGGTAGAGCAAGGCACCAACACTACCAGGGTTAGAGGTTCCTTTCCCTGTGTAGGTCAATGGGTAGAGCAAGGCACCAACACTACCAGGGTTAGAGGTTCCTTTCCCTGTGTAGGTCAATGGGTAGAGCAAGGCACCAACACTACCAGGGTTAGAGGTTCCTTTCCCTGTGTAGGTCAATGGGTAGAGCAAGGCACCAACACTACCAGGGTTAGGGGTTCCTTTCCCTGTGTAGGTCAATGGGTAGAGCAAGGCACCAACACTACCAGGGTTAGAGGTTCCTTTCCCTGTGTAGGTCAATGGGTAGAGCAAGGCACCAACACTACCAGGGTTAGAGGTTCCTTTCCCTGTGTAGGTCAATGGGTAGAGCAAGGCACCAACACTACCAGGGTTAGGGGTTCCTTTCCCTGTGCAGGTCAATGGGTGCACCAACACTACCAGGGTTAGGGGTTCCTTTCCCTGTGTAGGTCAATGGGTAGAGCAAGGCACCAACACTACCAGGGTTAGAGGTTCCTTTCCCTGTGTAGGTCAATGGGTAGAGCAAGGCACCAACACTACCAGGGTTAGGGGTTCCTTTCCCTGTGTAGGTCAATGGGTAGAGCAAGGCACCAACACTACCAGGGTTAGAGGTTCCTTTCCCTGTGTAGGTCAATGGGTAGAGCAAGGCACCAACACTACCAGGGTTAGGGGTTCCTTTCCCTGTGTAGGTCAATGGGTAGAGCAAGGCACCAACACTACCAGGGTTAGGGGTTCCTTTCCCTGTGTAGGTCAATGGGTAGAGCAAGGCACCAACACTACCAGGGTTAGAGGTTCCTTTCCCTGTGTAGGTCAATGGGTAGAGCAAGGCACCAACACTACCAGGGTTAGGGGTTCCTTTCCCTGTGCAGGTCAATGGGTGCACCAACACTACCAGGGTTAGGGGTTCCTTTCCCTGTGTAGGTCAATGGGTAG
Source organism: Hoplostethus mediterraneus (assembly GCA_034670385.1). NCBI lineage: Eukaryota > Metazoa > Chordata > Actinopteri > Trachichthyiformes > Trachichthyidae > Hoplostethus > Hoplostethus mediterraneus. The sequence continues at coordinate 805,772 of JAXDDW010000018.1, forward strand.
AGCAAGGCACCAACACTACCAGGGTTAGGGGTTCCTTTCCCTGTGTAGGTCAATGGGTAGAGCAAGGCACCAACACTACCAGGGTTAGAGGTTCCTTTCCCTGTGTAGGTCAATGGGTAGAGCAAGGCACCAACACTACCAGGGTTAGGGGTTCCTTTCCCTGTGTAGGTCAATGGGTAGAGCAAGGCACCAACACTACCAGGGTTAGAGGTTCCTTTCCCTGTGTAGGTCAATGGGTAGAGCAAGGCACCAACACTACCAGGGTTAGGGGTTCCTTTCCCTGTGTAGGTCAATGGGTAGAGCAAGGCACCAACACTACCAGGGTTAGGGGTTCCTTTCCCTGTGTAGGTCAATGGGTAGAGCAAGGCACCAACACTACCAGGGTTAGGGGTTCCTTTCCCTGTGTAGGTCAATGGGTAGAGCAAGGCACCAACACTACCAGGGTTAGGGGTTCCTTTCCCTGTGTAGGTCAATGGGTAGAGCAAGGCACCAACACTACCAGGGTTAGGGGTTCCTTTCCCTGTGTAGGTCAATGGGTAGAGCAAGGCACCAACACTACCAGGGTTAGGGGTTCCTTTCCCTGTGTAGGTCAATGGGTAGAGCAAGGCACCAACACTACCAGGGTTAGGGGTTCCTTTCCCTGTGTAGGTCAATGGGTAGAGCAAGGCACCAACACTACCAGGGTTAGGGGTTCCTTTCCCTGTTCCTTTCCCATGTTAACAATATATGCGGTCATGTGACTTGGATAGCGTATATGTAAGAATAGATGTAATAATTCTACCCGAGCGGTTCGGCGATAGCTTGAATGAATCACTAAATTGATTTGTCAAGGAAAATTGATCAGTAAATCAAGTATGTATTCATTTGGTGTGATTGACTATATCCATCAGTGTACAAGGTAACAGGCCTGTCACGTCCAATACCTGTCCACTACCCCCACTGCAGCTGTCTGTCAAAATGTCTGAGTCTGTGTGTGTCTCTGTGTGTGTGTGTGTGTGTGTGTGTGTGTGTGTGTGTGTGTGTGTGTGTGTGTGTGTGTGTGTGTGTGTGTGTGTGTGTGTCCCAGGGAGACACTGGGTTATGACAGGGAGAGATGAAGGGATGCTGTGATATGGCACTTTTCATCACTTCTAAAACACTTTGAAGTAGTGGAGAGGGAGAGGAGTCTCTCTCTCTCTCTCTCTCTCTCTCTCTCTCTCTTTTCAATTGGCTGAGATTAGAGTTTTGAAGGTTTCAAATTCAAAATGGTGGACATTTTTTGTCACACTTCATGGGCCTTATTCGGTCTAAGTTGTACAACATGAAGACATGCATGCCTGTTCCAAGTTTCAGTTAAGCAAGGGTGTAAGTATGATCATTTTAGTGTCCCCTATTGGACAAATGATGTAATTGATTTGGTGCAGATTAGGTGTGACATGAATTTGTGCGAAAGTGACAAAAAGTAAAAACTGTGTTGAGCAAAGCACAGGAGATTAGGGTGGGCATATTCAATCTGAAATGCAGATTTAGTCATATTTTGTTATTCGTGTGGACCGATTCTTGAGCTTTTGATGAAGACACGTCCGATGAACACACTTGCCAAACTTCAGCTCACTGGGCCCAACAGTTCACGAGAAGAAGCCTTGTGAATGACTGTAATTGAGTGGTTGTCCTGAGGTTGGTTTGAGTGTGATGCTATTAGTGGTTAGCTCATCCAGCCGGCCTAGGGGACGGCTTCCTATGTTTGAATCCCTGTCTCTGTTTCACAATCTGTCTGTCTATCCCCTTTCCCTCCCCGAGCTTGTTTTTGAAAGGTGGACTGGATTATGAAGCTGTATCTTTCGACAGCTGCGTCGGCTTGGTGTTTTCCATTTACGACTACATTGTTATGCCAGAGTGAGCTGGAGGCTGTCACTCAGGAGAGGAGGAATAACACTCAGGGAAGCGACAGAAGCCCCCAGTGGAGTTAAATACAAAATGATGTCTTGCCAACTCTCGCTGAATATTACATTGAGGAATCATTGGCTAGTGAGTAAAAAGAGAGATGCGAGGTACTCCACTGACTCCTCCTCTTTCAGTCTTTTCCCTCTCTCTCTCTCTCTCTTTCTGTATGTCTCTCTCTCCCAGGCCATACTTCTATCTTCATGAGGGCCACATGTACTCACAAAGACAGGAAGACGAGGACAAGAGGGTTTGAATTTGAGTTTAGGGAAAGGCTTAGCTGTAGGATTGGGTTAAGATTAGGCTTAAGAGTGAAGGAATTAATTTGGTTAATGGAAGGCCCTCACAAGTAATACAAGTAGCACAAAGTGTGTTGGTGTGTGTGTGTGTGTGTGTGTGTGTGTGTGTGTGCCTCTTTACAAACCAGCTTAACATGCAGGCTTTTCAGACTCGATTTTGCTGCTACTTTGTTCGGCTATTGGATTGACTATGCCTCAACTCTTCAATGCGAATGGCACGGCGGGAGAAACCTATTGTGCAGCAAGTGGGCAGGATTTGTCTAACCTACGGGTAATATAAGCCTTTCTGACTGCTGATGTGGAGCGCTTTCCAAACAGAATGCATGTTGACGCAGCAGAAAACCTTGACTGGGGAAGAAAACAGATTTTATATTTTACAACGTCTACCCAAAATATCCAATGCAAAAGCACAAAGAGCAAATTTTTTTTAGGTATTTTCCACTCAAACAGCTTGGAAACAGCTTCTCTGGGCGGAAGTATTTCAACTACTTTGATTTTACCCACCAAAAGGATGACAAGAACATTGGGCATCATTGCTATTTAGTTTCTCTGATCATTCACAGATCAAATCAAGCAATGTGACAAATTAGTTCTCACTGGGCCTCGCTGTACTTACCCCTGGGTACAGTTGGCGTGGCAGGGGTGGCATTCGTTGTTGGCTTCGGCGTACTTGAAGATGAAGCTGTTGGCGCCTTGCAGGCCATCCGGACACTTTTCCACACAGTTAGGACCGTCCTTGAAATGGAGGCACTTCACACAGTGGTCTGGGCCCTGGAAACGAGGAAGGACAAGTAAGACATGAACACGTTTCATGTTGAAACCAGAGTTAAGAACAAAAACATTTAACCTTATTCATTTTTACATTATGGGGCGGGGTGGCAGTAGCCTAGAGGTTAGAGAAGTGGGCTTGTGACTGAAAGGGCTCCAGATTGAATCCCCCTAAAGGGACGGGGAAAGTAAAATCCCTTCCCTCAACAGCTATCATCAAGGTACCCTTGAGCAAGGCACTTAACCCCCAACTGCTCCAGGTCACTTGCCAATAGTAGAAGACCTGTGGTTGTATTGGGCAGCTCCTAGTGTCATGTATTTAACTGTGTGATTGTAAAGCAGGGTGTTGCTGAAAAAGAGCATATGCCCGTACATGCATGAAGAGCATAAGAGTTTACGTGCTCATTTGCCTGCCCCAGGTATTTCATTTTTAAGGATTTGGTATTTCATTTTTTATTTTATTTTGAAGGACTTCATTACCCAGGAAATCATGTAACATGTTGTACATAAACTGCACACTCCTCGAACCTAAATGTATTCTTCCTAGCGGCACGTGGGGGTGGCACTCGCTCACTGCTACTGAGGAGAAAGTATTGCATTTTACTTTTAAAGTTTGGAGAAGATTTCCCACCACTGTCCACACCGCACACCTGAAATCAATTTGGGCAAATAGGCTGAATCTGTTGCAGCCCTAACTTGTTATCGGGTGTAAATAAATCGGGTGCATTTTTTACATATAAATCTTGTCCAGGGCAGCTTAAAGTGTGCAGATGAAGTAGTTGTAGTTGCAACAGTAGAACAGTGAAAGAACGAGAGAGAGAGAGAGAGAGAGAGAGAGGAGAGAGAGAGAGAGAGAGAGAGAGAGAGAGAGAGAGAGAGAGAGAGAGAGAGAGAGAGAGAGAGAGAGAGAGAGAGAGAGAGAGAGAGAGAGAGAGAGAGAGAGAGAGAGAACAAGAGATAGCAGAAGGTGAAGGCAGTGGAGACGAGGGGAGAGAAAGAATGGGAGAGAGAGAGAGAGAGAGAGAGATTGGACATGGATGCAATAACTGAGAGAGTGAGTAAGAGAAAGAGAGAGCAGGAGGGATGGGAGGGAGAATGCAGACGAGACGTATAAAGCAACGCGAGCAGAGCTGGTAGATAATAACCATCGCTCACAGCACACACAATGACCATAACAATCCGCCTAGAACAGGATTTATGGAGCTAATATGGCCGAGGGAGGAGGTAGGGGAGGAGAGAAAGAGGGGAGAAGAGCTCTCCCAGACAGGCCTGGTATCAACAATAGGCCTAAAGAACATCTCAATGACAAACAAGACACACACGACACACACACACACACACACACACACACGCACATGCACGCACGGCTAGAAATGCAACACACAACCGCACGTTCATCATGCAAACACTCATGTAGATGTCCAAATCCGAATAACAAAACATGTATATCAATATATATTTATGACAAATACAGATAAGAACCACACACGCACACACACACACACACACACACACACACACACACACACTGTCCTCGCTAATCAACAACCCTCGAGGAGGAGAGATGATCGCAAAAACAAATAACTACGCTTCAGTATGGAGGCACGTTGTACGAGCGCTCGCTCATACATACCCCGATGTAATGTTTGTGTATGGGCTTGCGTGTGTGTGTGTGTGTGTGTGTGTATACAGCAATGCCTGTATATGTGTGTTAATTGCAGCTTGTGTGTATGCCCTGGCATAATTGCAAAAAAAAAAAAAAGTAAATTGACAGCCTCACTGGTCTGTGGCTTTGGAGACGAGCCCGGCACTCCGCTTTTATGAGTGTCTTTCCCCCCCCCGTGGCTGTTTGTGTGTGCATTTGCATGTGTGTGTGTGTGTGTGTGTGTGTGTCTCGGCTGCATCCAATAACCCCATCACATCGGCCGGGAGAATGATCTGACAGAGCAAAAACACACACCGCTCGGTCCGGCAGGGTATGCGGACAACCAAAACTGACAAGGATGCATCTTGCCTCCGCCAAAATACCCTGCTGTAAATTTAAAATCGGTCTGCTTGTGCGCTTCTCCCTGGAGCTTGTGTGTGTGTGTGTGTGTGTGTGTGTGTGTGTGTGTGTCTGTAGATATAGGTCTGTCTGTCTTTCTCCTCTATGCACAAACCACATTAGTATCCCAGCAGTCGTGAGTTACTATGGTGTTGCAGCTCATAGTGAAGACTTTTAACTGGCAGCCATATAAAATGCTCTTTCAGGCTTGGGCAGGAACAGTTTACAAGAGCTGATATACTGTACACGCCTCATACTGTACATCTGCTGGAGTCTTTGGTGGTGGAAAGCGGTGTGAAATATGCTGCCACACCACAAGCCTTAGAAAATCTGTTCCACCACAAATTCGCTGCAATGCAGTGTAAATGACATACATGTCAGTTACTGGGCGAAAGTGTTAACGATGGAGGGAGCCATAAAAAAAGCGTTGTTGGGGGGGAAAAAAAAGGATAGAAAAAGAATATACCTGTTTTGGCTTCTATGAATATAGTACTGATCAATTCTCATAAGAAATTAATTTGCAGCCAGTCCAGCAGATTAAAATGTGTTTTATTTCGATTTCTTGTGCTGCAATGTGCAATATGTGTGTGTGTGTGTTATGTCCATGATATACTTTAATCAGTTCACAAGACAGCAGGCAGCAGCATACTGCCGGAAGGAAGGGAGGATAATCCAGCAAGCACTGAAAGTATGGCGACATGCAGGATGTGGCCAAGTTCAACGTCACCCCGAACAAGCACAGTGTGGAAGACCGGGTCCTTTTTAACGCGAGTGTGAGTTCGACGCGACTGGAGAGAGTCGAAACTATGGAGAGGAGAGAGAGCGGGCAGGGGCCGACCCGTCCCGGAGGACGCGGCCGGGGGCAGACCTGGAAGACCCGGCCGGTCGTGGGTTGGAGCCGGTATGCGTCCGGAGACCGGCAGCTTCGGTGCTCCGCGGCTGACCTGGGGCGGACGGAGGGTGCACCCGAGGAGAGAGCCGGGTGCCGAATTATTATGGTGCGATACAAATCAAGCGTCGGCTCTCCACTCCTGCCTGTGTCTCTGTCTGTCGCAACCTCCCGGTTGTAGCAAGCTCACTACAACGCGACAAAGCATCTGACCTTCTACTGTATATCTTCTAGTCAACCATTCCAGCACCCCTGGAAAGCTTTTTGCTTCCTCTTGGTGGCTTACATGGACTAGGTCAGAATCTAACGTATATACAGTGGTGCCCAAAATTGTTAGAACACCTGACAGATCTGAAAATATTGACCTTTTCTTGCCTCCAAAACATGATTTCATTTCATAATGTTCATGAAACATGCAGATGGTTGCTCTGAGCACAACAAATATCAGATGAAGTGAGTCCTACTGTTTTTATCCACTTTTAACTTGAATATTTGGTATGTCCACCTTTTGCAGCAATTCAAAAGAATCACACAGCTGTGTCCTAAGACTCTTGATCACCATCAATTTAACCACCATCACACCTGACAATGATTACACAAGTAATTTGGCTTCTTCTGTGAAGGAACATGATTGTGTGACATTGACAGTGAAATAGGCCTAGCTTGTTTTTTGTAAGGAAAATGAGGTAAATCTCCTTATGATGGCTCTATTCTTGGTTTATAGAGCATAATGATGACTTTGTATATATTTCATTCGTTTTATGGGTATTTTAATGGCCAATTGAACAAAAACAACTGAAACCTCTTAAATGTATGCCAAGTGTTCTAATAATTTTGGCCACCACTGTATGTTATGGTAAATTTCCGAAGGTGAATCTGGTTAATGTGAGTGGAAAACGCTGGTCACAAACAGCGCGAAGGCTCTCTCTCCTTCAGTGTCGTGCTGGCTGCATCTCTCTAATATGTTGCGCAATGTGCCGCCGTCCAGCGCTATAGTTCTGCACCCGAGGGGGCTTTTGATGAATTCAATCACATTAGGGTATGACTGAAAGGTATTTGTTGTAGCAGAGCCTTATTAACAGGTCACTGGCCTCATGGAGTTATGTTACACTGCGTTCTTTAAAAAAATCACATCAAGCGCGTTTTAGCATCCACATCTTTTTCATATGGATGGAAATGGATGGAAAGTTGTGTAGGCTACTGCTGTCACGCCCTCCACCTCTGCGTCCTAGGTTTCTCCCTGTTTGTCTCTGTCTGTGTGTATGTGTGTGTGTTGGCGGGCGTGACTCCAGTTTCCGGCTCCTCCCATCATCATCTACTCATCCCGATCACCTGCTCTACCCCACACACCTGCCATCCATCAGCCATCAGCACCAGTATAAGAACCCCGGCTTTCCATCCACTCATCGCCAGATCGTTGTTTGTACTGCCCCGGCAGTCTCGTTCTCGGCCGCTTTGAAGAGTATTTTCAGAGTTTGTTTTTCGCCTTACTAATCCTGATTATTCTCCTATCCAGATCCAGCCTCCTTCCCTGGTTGCCTGCCTGTTACCCTGCCTGCCCGTCTGTCTCCTGGTTCCCTGCCTGTATACCCTGCCTGCCTGTCTGTCTCCTGGTTCCCCGCTTGTCATCCTGCCTGCCTGTCTCCAGCCCCACTCACACCACGCCTGCACCAGTCCGTCCCCCCCTGCTTGTTTGTCACCAGTAAAACTGTTTACCTCACCTTCGCCTCTGTTGCCGTGGTCTGCTTTTGGGTCCTAAGAAACGATCGTAACAACTGCATCTACTAGCGGACTAAAATAAAATCAATCAGGCATTCATTTAGTGGCCAAACGATATCTAAGTTTAATACATAGCCTGTCAACACGAAATAAAAAAAAGCCCTCAGATGCCTCCATCGACACTCCATCCACGAGGGCATGCAGGGTCTGCTTCATGGTAGGACTAAGAGAGCCTCGTGCTTACCTTGGGACATAAATGCGGGACGGTAAATGTGGGAAAGTGGGGAAATGTCTACACTTTCCCACATTTACCGTGACATGATGTCTCTCATGTTGATGTTTGCAACACAACATTATATTTTACACCGCTGTGTTTCCCACACCAATTTTCCTCACGAGTATTGTGCTGAGCTGAACTGAACCCTTTATTGTCTGTTGTAACATGTAAACATCGTAGCGTTAGCCTCGCAATAGCTGTAGATAGGCCAACCGGAGATAGGGCTGTGAGTCTGCATCACTGATCAATAACAATTGTAGCCCTAGCATCATCACCTATTTTGGCCATAGCATAGGCTCCATTCATGGCTGTTGTCATATCTCCAACACCTCCTTCCACAGAGGCCATTAGCTCTATCAATTCACTGGGTGTACGGTGTAATGTAATTGCTATAGGCTCTGTGGCCATAACCTGATTGCTGTAATCCATTTGTGTGCCTCTGCTGCACATGTTGCTTCCACTCTAGGTCCCCTCGGTTACCCTGGGATGTTTACATATTACACAGCACTTGATAAGACATTCACACACATACACTCAAATTATTGTTTGACGTTTGAATCTCTGTTTGATTTGGAATTTGGGTCTAAAAATGTTGAAAATAGTATTTACACGCGACAGTGCAATCGGAAATATTGTTTTCTGGCTTTTCTCTCGTTGTGGTTGGCGGCTGTGCTAACAATTTGTAATGACACGAGAGCGTTTTGACAGGTAATTGTGGTTGGACTAACAATCCCATTTATCCGCTTTAACAAAATAAATGTTTAAATAGAATATAAAAGTAATTGTGCTTGTTTCACATTTACACAGTGCCGATGGGAAGCCGCAGTCTTTCACCAGCATATGATGCTGTGAGCACAACCTATTCCTTTAGGCTAAAAAGTTATTTGTTATTTGGGAAATCCCGCTGATACTGGTCTTGAATATGTGGTAAACTTGATCATTTTGTCGCACTCTATGGTAGAGGATAAAAAAAAGTAAAAAGCTATTGAAACAGTTTGGTTGGAGTTAAAGTTTTGCTATGTTTTCTATTTTTAATCTTTTTTTCTCTCTGTTGTATTGGTGTAACTCGTTGTTTCACATATCTAAAGAGGTATTATCTTACTTTTAGATATATCACAAATTCCAAGTTCACAAGTTCTATTGACTGTACTATATTTTGTTGATGAAAAAAAGATTCTTCAAATAATTTAAATCACGTTTAAATCATAGGCCTTGGCATCTTTTACATCTGTACTGAAAACAAGTGTGATGCTCAGTATGTGTAGGACAGTGGTTGATGATGCTCCTTCCTCACACTAGCATAAAGGAGACTAACTTGAAGGACTTGACCATATTGTTGTAATATAATGATGTCAATATCATTTCAATGGATTTTGCATTACTGTTGTTCTTCACTGGTTGAGACATGTTGTTAACAATAATCACACGTTGTTAACAATAATCACACCGCTGAAAAATGGTGAAAAATATGACAGAGCACCTCAGAATGTGCGTGAGCGCCTGTTTCAGATATTTAATTGGCCTTCCATTCTCTCAAACAGCCCGGGGGTAAGCAAAAGGTCTTCCACTATATATCTTTAGTTTCTTGGAAATAATGGAAATAACACTCAGATGTCTCCTCATCTCTTGTGTAAAAAAGCCGATTGCAGGGCTGTGAAGTATCGAGCGGGAGAGCCAAGATAATCAAACCGCGCTCCGGCTAATCTCCCCGAACAGCAAACACATTCCCTATTGAAACCCAAGACCCTGCATATGCTTACTTTGGCCTTGCATACACACACATACACACACACTATAGTGGCTTAAAAAAAAGGAATCATATTGCACAGCTCTAAACTATACTGAGCGAGAAATCCACTGCCCAACGTGTGACAGGGCGTGATGGGACACGACACGTAAGACAGCGCAGGGCCCGTCTGGCTCGCATCTGTCACAAATCATCCCTCTCTATCAAAAAAGCAAGATACGATTTTAAGAGAAAGCAAAGGGTCACTGGCCTTGCGTGGCCGTGGGTGTAGTCTACAGAGGAGGCTGACGGACTGAAAGGTCAGGGATTTATTTGGTTACACTTTGTTTTCCAAGAAGCCGATATCCTCCTCTAGAATAGAATGCAATCAAAAAGGTGTTTCTTTTGGAGCATGGAAACCACAAAATAGAGCAATCAGCCTTTGATATCAATTGCCTCATTGATATCTCAGAATGATGGCGTTGATGGTTGACATGAAAAGCAAACCACAATCACACACACACACACACACACACACACACACACACACACACACACACACACACACGTGTACTGAGTACATGCGGACTGCAAATATATACTAAGAACAAAGCTGAGCTGAGCTAAAAACAGTTTTCCCTCTGAGCTGGAACATGAGACATAATCAATGGCGAAGCTGCAAGGCACACTTTTGACTGCGAATGCAATTAATCATAGTCTGAGGACGACCACAGGCCATGTCTGCGGCCCCAAGTCATTTCAGTTTGTGGTGAGCTAAGAAATACTTGGGCCCTGAACGCGATTGTTCGGGGGCCTAAACACAACAAACAATAGTTCGATAATTTGAGCTGAATTTGAGGTTTGAATTTGAGGCTATTCTCTGACTGCGATAGCACCCAGGGTGATTCTGTGGTCATAAAGGCACATCTGGTCATCCATAACTGATGACATCACAATAATACAAACCTCATTTAGATATAAAAGTTCAGACAAACTTTGTATTGATTTACAACGGCTGTCTGTTAAGTCACTCGACTATTTGCTGTCAGCAGAGCAGCTCCAGGCTGCACATCAATACGATATCACAGATTACAGTCTTAGCCCTGTGGTTTCTAGAGACAAGGAGAAAGCTGTTGATATTCCAATGGTGTAAAATTATCATCATGTCTATTCCTCTGCATAATGAACGCTATTTCCCCTTTTATCAACTCGATAAAAGCGGAAATCCCTCAGAAAAAACAACCTCCTCCAACTCCCTTCTTCTTTGTCTGTATTCTTAAGCTGTATGGCAAAGGGAGTGGGGGTCTCTTAACTCTGGCGTACGTGTCGTGAAAGTGAATGGCTGAGTCTGCCTCCCCAGTCCTCCCTCTGTCTCTTAGGGGAAGCTTACCGGGCCATGGCAGGTCAAAGAGTCATCGTCGGCTCGTTCGCACTGGCCGTCGCACTCCACACACACGGAGCTGTTGGTGTACTCTCGAATATCCCTGGGAGAGGCAGAGGAAGAGAGAGGGAGGGAGGGAGGGAGGGAGGGAGGGAATGAGATAGGTGGGAGAGAGAGAAGAGACAGGAGAAGGGGAGCAAAACAATATGTGTGAGATAGGATGATATGATGGCTTTGTGGCCTCTGGCAAGCCAGCACTACTGGAGTATATATACAGAGCCCACTCACTCAAACCACAATAATCTAACGTCATTCCAGATTTCTGCATCTGCTGAGATTGTAGCTATGATGAGAGCCAAAAGACTGAGGGTCATTTAAACATTAAACTTAAAGCTGCCTGATGATGAAGTGAGGATGTACCAGAGATGAGTGATCTGCATTATTATTATTATTGTTATTTGGATGTTGGGTGTGGAAGTGACAAATCCAAATTTAGGCACAAAATGCAAAAGTGTCTCTTAAACAGCCGTGAGCAAGCGCTCCGTCCAGAGAGAGCTGGACTCACCAAGGATGAACGAAATGTTTTCACCACCTCCAGCCCCACCAGACACCAAGAAGAAGAAATATAGTTTACTGACATCACATTACATGATTTCTGGGCATTGAAGTCCTAAAAATTTCGAACAACTACCTCTCGCAGACATTTGGGGCCACCAACTTGCGAAATTGCCTAGTGCAGCTTTAAGTGATCGATAAATACAGGCATAGAATATGGCAGAGAAACAGAGAGAAAAAAACAATCACCAAACAACATTGGTATTGATCAATAGCATGTCTGCACAACACTCAATTCAATTTCGTCAGTCCTTGTCAAGCGAGGCTCTTCTAAACTCTTCTGAAGAGCGTTTCATTTTACAGAACCCGCTCTGTTAGGACTTTGTTTTTGCAAAACTGAGCAAGAGAATGCGAATGATTTTTTCTGAATCGATGACATTTGAATCAATTCAGGGTTGTGGATGCCATTTCCAGAGCAAAGAAAGAGAGACAGATAGAAAGAAGGATGATCCAAGGTGGATAGATTTGTCTGTCTCAATCTGCTGGTATGAGCCTTGGATATTCCCAGCAATGCCAGCAGTGGGTACACAGTGTGCAGCGTTGAGGCGATGGGGAAGTGCTTCTGCCAATGCTTACTTTGGCACTAAAGGTCAGTAGATGTAGTCATAGCATCAGCAAGCAGTGAGAGAAGCATGCACACACTGGGGCAGACTAGGCTATCTGCCACAGAGAAACTGTGGGAAAGGACTACATTCCCCAGCGGACGGCCAGTCGGCCATCTTGCCCCAGCTGGGCAGTGTTACTAATCAGCCAGGTGGGAGCCGAGTGCCTCACCTAAAAGACTTAAAGAGTGGAATCTGCAGTCCGCAAGGAGAGACTAGTGAGAGTCCAGGGAGGCAGTTGAAAGCACTCCCTGAACCTTTGATTACTGAAGGTAAGTTTAAGTGGTATTTTAGTTCGTGATTAAAGGTGACCATTTTCTTGGAACGCTGCCTGAAGTGTGATCTGTGCCAGGAAACTGCCCTCAGGTTGGGTGTGTGACACCTGACTTTTCCCCTGGGGTGCCACACACACACACACTCACACACACTCTCCATTTACGTCCTGTTGCGCCCGCAAGCATTGTAGCTGGTAGTAATACTGATACCATCAAATAAAAGCTGCCGTAACCGGGAGTGGTTCAACATTTTCAAAAATCAATTAACTTAAGTTGCTTGTTCCTTTTTTCTGCAGTCCCCTAATAAGACGCTGGCATGGCCTCACACTGTCATTAAAGCTGACCACAGTGTGACTGAGTTGGCACTTTGCCTTTGTCACTGTAAGACGAGAGGGAGAGAGGGAATGGCTTTTAGGGCAGTGGGAGAGAACCGTGTGGTATTTCTCCCTAATAGAAAAAAAAGTGTTGTTGACCCACTGGGATCTAAATCAAATTAGGATTAATTATGCTTTCTCTGGCCTGCACAAAGCCAGCCAGGCAGCAGGGGACGTACGCCTTTGTTCGGGTGTGTGAAGGGGGGGGGGGGTTCCACTAAAGCATAAGACTTAGGCCACTGCATGATCTTATAACTTGCTATGTTCTGCTTTTATTTCTCTCTCTATTGTGGGACAAAGACATACACGTTTGCATTCAAATACTAAACCCTTTGAGTGTACGAAACATGACAAACACTTGCAGTCTCTCTTGACACGAGTCCATACTGATTAGGATTGGCACGTCTCACGGTATTTGTTTTGTTTTTACACATGGATACTCCCAAAACTGCAGATATTTCAAAATTCTAAGCAGCTGTCAACTGATTGTGGCTTGTGCCTTTCCCATGTTTCAAATTTTGAAGTCCCAATGGTGCACTTGATTTGATTTCAAGTCTTTTTAACAAGTGTCAAAAATGATCAAATCATTTGAGAGGTAAGGCAAATCAGCTCATCTTTTTGCCGCTATATAAGCCGTATTGAGCTATTATTACACCCTGCAGAGATGAAAGACAAATACAAGGTAAAGCCATGCACCAGATCATGCACAACAATACAATAAATCCTCATTCTTCTGTGTAGACAAAGCCAAAAAAAAAAAAAAAAAAATGGAGTTACAAGGTTTTCATACCAGTGATTTGAAACAGAGTGGGGCCGTGCTCGGGGGGGGGGGGGGGGGGGGGGGGGGGGGAGGTCGCTGGGTGGAGGTCTGTGTTAAGTGGGTGTTGGGTCAGTTGCACCGGTGATGCTGCTGGAGCTGTTGTGCAGGCGGACAGGTAGGCAGGGCGTGGCCCCGTGCGCAAGCAGTGACTGTGACACGCAGTGACACGCCTAGCCCCCCTGCCCTGACAGCACCCTGGGGTTCCTCGTCGTTCCTCTCTCCGAGGCGGTCGCTGAAGGCCCTGGACTTACCAGGCTCGCCAGACGCTCGCCAGACACTTTGCAACACTTAAAGGGGTCATTCGTAAAACTCACAAGGATAGTGGAACGTTATGGGCTGAAGTTTTCTTATTCATAAATGTGAGTTTCTGCGGCACCACCACCCCCTTTTGATCAACTGAAGCTTTCGTTAACAATTCATAAAAGAACACTGCGGTGCAAAGCATACCACCTGCTTCAATCAGACTATACTTTTTGAAATAAATGGTTTATGTGAGAATGTTTCAGCTGAGGAAAGAAATGCCTAAAATAAAGCAGTCAGTAGCTTGCTCAAAACAAAAGGTGTTTTAATTTCCATCTATCAACTGGCAGTCAGTATCTAGTCGAGAGGATTGTTTTGAAAAGGATGTTCACGTCATCCCTTCCTCACTGAATGCTCTTGTCTGTACGTCTGCAGCTTGCAGCACCTTCTGGTACTCTGCCCTTCCTCGTTTGCGGTCGGTGCGATCCCAGGTGAGGTGCTCAATCTGTTCCTGTGTCCTTCGTCACTTCCTGGGGCTGAAGAGTATTGTTTTGGTCCCGTTGGTTTAGTGCACGCACGCAGTCTCGCTGGCCGTGGAGTTTTGAATTTGAATTCCTTCTCCTTTCTCCTTCTCCTTGAACACTTTCTTGGCTTCTGCGTGCTTTTTGTGTTGGTGCGGCACATCTGGAGGATAGTCATGGTCAAAATATATCCTTTTTGTTCTCCCAGAGGACAAAAAAAAAAAAAAAAATCTCCCTTCATTCTGAAGCTAAGAAACTTTGCTACAATAGATCTAGCTCAGTGCGCTCTCTGAATGTGAATCTGTGAAGGGGGGGGGGGGGGGGGTTGGGGCACTTCTAAGCATTTCATCCAGAAAATCAACCACAGAATCTCCTTCCGAGCCCCCTGGGATCCCATGAATCCTAATGTTATCTTCTTGATCTGCCCTCTTGATCGATCAGTTTAGTGGTTAGCTTAGACTGCTCTTTCAGCAAGTGTCTCACCGCACTCCTTCGACACGACCTTCCACTCCTTCCACTCTTATATTGGTCTTGTGCAGTTCATTTTTGAAATCTTCTCACTGGCGCGTGTTGTCTTTCCTGAAACTCTCTTACCTCATTTAGGATGGTCTCTAGGCTCACTTGTGACTTCCCAAGACGAGCAGGGTTTCAGGTAGCTTTACTTGGTAAACCTAACCTTGAAAGCTGTGACTAAAAGCCTATAGGGGTGTTTTTTGATTGCAGTTTAACTTTTGATGAACAGGTTGTGCAGTCATGCTTCCTACAGCTAGATTGTTGTAAAGCCCTTTATCCCTATACCCTTTTCACTGTAATTACATTCTCAGCATTAAACATTACGCACGTTATCGTAATATGTGTGCATACTGATACAAGTAGTAGGGTGAAAACATTAAATTACAAGCTCTTCACAGTGTTGTTTTTAGAGCTGCACTAGACTTCACACACTCTAGGCCCCATGTGGCAGCAGGGAAACTTGAAACTTCCTCAGCCAGAAATCATGTCATGTGATGTCAGTGAACTGTGCACTTCCCAAACCTACATTTGTACTTCTTAGTGAGGCGTACTTAATGTACCCACTAACAGTTTTTGCATTTTGCAAGTTTCGATTTGTCACTTCATGTGCACTGATAAGATTTCCTGCCAGTGACAATCTCCAACACCTGAAATAAATTTGGGCAAATTTGATAAATTTATGGGGTCTCAATTAATGGGGGATGGGACATTCTTCAACTGGTAATTCAGGCTGATAACACAAGTGTATTTTTACATTCAAATCCTGCCTAGTACAACTTTAATCAATTTCACGACATATATTAAGTTTGAGACAATGCTTGATGCATAATATTTTGTCATATTCTATATAAATTATGAATAATGGAAAAATCCATCCATCCAGCTTTGCAGTTAGCCAGCAAGGCAGACAAAGACATATATATGTGTGTGTGTGTGTGTGTGTGTGTGTGTGTGCGTGCGCGTAATTCACCCTTCATAAAGGTTGCAGGTATCCACACAGGTTCGGCCACGACTGAAGTATCGGCAGGAGAGGCACTGGTCCGAGCCAGGACCCCAGCACCCTGCGTTGGAACACAGCGGGTCACACACCATATGCTCCACAGCTGCTCAACACACACACACACACACACACACACACACACACACACACAGACAGAAAGACAGCATATGAGCAAAACATTATATTAATTTAGGAGAATGTATGTGCCCTATGATGACTCAGCAAAAAAGTCAAAAGTCAAAGGCATAAAAATTAGCTGGATAGAAAATCCAGCCAAAATAATCATATTTATTAGTCAAAGACTGGATGTCCAAAAATGTTCAATTACATTTGGACCAAACTGAAGTCCTTGTTATAGGAGTGCATCCAGCCTAATTTGACCTTGCCTTATACTTCCCTTCGAACTAAATCAACATATTAAGCCTGCCTCCAGGAATTTAGGAGTCCTTTTTGACCCCAGACTTAACTTTGACCTTCCTATATAGTTTCCGCTACTGCATCCTTGTGGCTCCATACTGGTGTGACGCTGCTCTACTCCACTACTGGTTATATAGTCTTTGTAATCCAGATGCCACGTGCGTGAGTCGGTCATTTTGTGAAGAAAGAAAAAAAATTCAATCCAAATGAGACTGGAATTACCCTAGGACACTACAGTGCTCAGAATACAGTAGGTAATTTCAGATGAGAAAATAACTGATATGAATTTCTGATGGGATAAAAACCCCGGGGGTCCTGAAGTAATACTGTAATTACCAATCAGCAGACCTTCCATGGTAATACTGTCCAGAGAGGGCTTAAGTTAGTAATTAAAAACAACCTTTTCCTGAGTTCATTTGAGTCCAGTCAATCAGCAAGTCAATATCACTTATCACACAACCTTCAACTACCCTTATCCATCAGAAAGTGAGTGAGATACCTTGTCAAATGCTAATAGAGTCGACTGTGTGCACCACCAGGAATAGATAATGCCTGCCTCGGTGTGCATACAGTATCTCAAATCCCTTTGTTGGAGGTGCATAATTCCATGAGCCTAAAGACTGCCCACCAGATACTCACTCTGGAAAACTCCTATAAGAGTTAAACTTTCACAAGATCTGATTAAGGATTTCTTTTATAAAGTTGTAGAGCACTGGCAGCCTAGCATAAGCATGTATAGTATATGTGGTGTGATCTTTGCTGGATGCCGATTCCTAGATAGAGTGGCACTGAAGTTTCTTTATTTGTATACAATCTGTGACTAAGTGTTTGGATGCTTTTGTAGCCTTTTCCTTTCATGAGCCTCAACAATTCTTCTCTTCTTTTGAATGGTTCATACTTCCACTTCAACAGATCTCTTCTTTTGGAGAGCAGAGTCCGCTGGTAACCAAGCATTGTGGGTTTTTTATATGACAGGACACACTCAATGTCATCTCATTGATTGGATCACCTGACTTCAGTTTCATAGACGTTTAGAGGTTTACATACTTTTTCCAGTTTAGGTTGTTAATGTTTGATAAAAACATGTGAAACTTTTTGTGTGTTATGTGTTTATCTATTGCAATGACTTAGATGAAAATCAGACCATAGTTTAGGAGCCATTCATGCAGGAATGCAGGCAATTCAAAAGGGTTCACAAACTGGTTGCATGTCTGCTGTCTTTGAGAGAGGCTTGGAGATGCAGTGTTGAGAGTAGTAGAGGTGTATAGATATTGAATATTGGTACATAGTATGAGTTGTTATTGGCAGCTTTAATCCAAAAAATATCTGTATTGGCCTTCAAAAACCTATATTGTTTGAACCCTATATGTACAAATCCTGTTGTAGCTGTTTGGAAAGTGATATAACGGCATGAACAAAGGTTCAGTAAAGGTTTGGATTTGTTTTGGATTACATTCAGGCTATAGACAATATTGAGGTAAACAACCGGTATTCTCTCTTCTATGTTTCTGCCTCTCTGTCTCTCATGTAGGCGAAGTTCATATTGCACTGTACGACTGGGACCATCGCATGGACCATATATCATACTCTCTTTTTGTGTCTCTGTCTGTCTGCCAGTATCTCT
Source organism: Hoplostethus mediterraneus (assembly GCA_034670385.1). Lineage (NCBI taxonomy): Eukaryota > Metazoa > Chordata > Actinopteri > Trachichthyiformes > Trachichthyidae > Hoplostethus > Hoplostethus mediterraneus. Next base: position 823,796 of record JAXDDW010000018.1, read on the forward strand.
CTCTTGTCCTCCCTCAGCACTGTGTTCTTCAAAAGTTATATCTGAGCGCATTATGGTAACAAAGCGCGATGGTGGAAGTAACACTGCAGGTCTGTTGGGAATAGTTATCATCCTATATGCATCTAAAGTAATTTCTCCCTCGTTGGTAGATTTGAAACAGACTGTACACCAGCCTAGTTCTCTGCAAAGCCCTCTGGCCTTGCCTTCTCTTCTCTCCTCCATCGCTATGAACATACAGTAGTTATGGATCGTCTCCCCCGCTGTCTTTGAGGTCCTGGCCAGATGTAAGCCAGGGGGCATACCTGTGTTTGAGCCATAGTCATGTCAAGAATGCTTAAAAAGTCAGACAGAAAGAATGAGAGGGATGCAGATATATATAGAGAGAGAACAGAAAACGAGTGTTTCTTGCGAGGGCAGAGCATGAAAGCGTTGCCTTTCGCAAAAGACAAAAGCACCTCTGTTGGGTTCCCAGCGCCATAGGTAAGCCAACCAGGCGGAGGAAAAGAGGGTGCGTAAAAAAAAAATAATAAAGGGGGAAAAAAAGGGAGTGGGAACGGTTGTGATGCTTCTTTAACTGTACAGCACTGCAAGATCAAACAGATGCAGAATTCAAAAGAAAGACATCAGACATCACCAATTCCACTGTTGGATCATAATTGCCAACGAAAGAAAGAGAGACACAGATTGACAGAAAGGAAAACACTGTAAAATAAAGAATGAAAGATTGAACAATAGAAACAAAGGAGGTAAAGACGACGGTGTAGACGGGACTCTAATGCCGCCTCCTCTCTACCTGCTTCCTGTTCTCTTCTATCAAAGGCAGCATTGAAAGCAAAGAAGGGCGGCCATTGAAAAGGCTAATGAGTATAGCAAGCAGCTGGAGGAAATGATCCCTGTCCATTCGTATTTTGTGGCCGCGACTGTCGGGTCAGCGCGACAGGACGGGGGTACTAATGATCTTCAAAAGCACAACGAACTGCCCTCCACCTCGCAACGCTTAACAAAACATGTCCGGGTACATCAGCCGACAATGTTTCTTTCACCGTAGCAGAGCCCTACAGTATTTGGTGCTATTAATCACGTTTTCAAGGTGGGGACCTTGAGGGGGAGAGCTATGATGTTAGTACTCAGCTGCTAGCTAATGCTATAGCATTAAGTGATTTTAGCTGCTTGAAACTGCTACATAATTCAACCCAGTTGTTGTGGAGATGAATAGAATGTTAACAATATGAATTACCTGATTGCTGACATGAGCTAACATTATGGATCAACTTCCATTTGGACCTTCTGCAGCTCATCAGTAGAATACTAAAGGATCATTTTGGTGTGTATATATATATATATATATTTTTTTTTTTTCTCTAAACACCAGTTGAGTTTGCTTCTGGCATTTCCAATTCAATATTAAATCAACAACAACAACAAAAAAACAAACTGACATGGATCCCTGGGACAAAATCAGATGGGGATCCGTGGTCTCATGGGTGTCTATTTGGGGGTCCAGGACAAAAAACATTCAAAATAAGCAGTATCAAAAGAGCTTTGTAATAAGCAAACTGGGCTCCCTACTTTAATTTTCTGTTTATTTGTATCTTTATTTTAACAAATCAGAGGGTTCTGTGAGTCGGTCTGTTCCACACAGACCCACAACCCTAACCAAGGAATCTTTCAAGAAGCCTGCTGTGCAGCTTAAATACAAGTAGCACAACCACTCAACCACATAAGCACCACATGCACAATTATGCAAATATGTGCATGCACACAGACACAAATATATACACACACACACACACACACACACACACACACACACACACACACACACACACACACACACACACACACACACACACACACACACACACACACCTCTCCTTCTCTTCTGTCCTTCCCCTCTGTCCTTCCTTTCCTGCAGGGGTGCGAGACCTGCCCTTTCCCAGTTCCCAGTCCCTGCTAGGCTCAGTCAAGTGTAGCCACTTACACACACACACACACACACACACACACACACACACACACACACACACACACACACACAGCAGTGATGCACACATGCAAAGCCACAGTCAAGGAGAGTTGTGTGTGACTCTCGAGTCTCACTCCAAGATTTCAAAGTCAGTGAAGTGTGCGTGTGTGTGTGTGTGTGCGTGTGTGTGTGTGTGTGTGTGCACGTGCCTGCATGTATTTGTGACATTAAGGAGCTGCCCTGGGGAAAAGGGCACAAGAGCAACGATGAGGGGCCAGATCAATAATGCAAAAACCTGCTCATTAATGAACATACTACATACATTAATAATGTCTTAACACTCAGTGATGTAATACAACATCTCATTTTTACAATTTGTGTCTATTACTTATTATTAAGTTATTTTCCTAATTTCATTTGTCCGAACCTTGGATTCATTGCATGGCTCTTTTAGTTAATTAATATAATAGTGGGAGCAATTATTTTATTATTAATTATTTTAGTATTTTAGTGTTACTGTCATCAAGTGAACAAGCTACCAAAAAAGTTGATGTGTGTCATGCCCAGCAAATAATGCATCAAACTGCCCAGATGTTCTTTTCCCCCAAAATGAACCACGCATGACCAGTGATTCAACAGTCTAAAATCTAAAGTGGATAATGTGAAATATGTTTAGATAACTTGACAGGCTGAAGGTTGCAGTATAAAACCAGTTTCAGACAGTACAGCTCTTAGCCCACGGCTTACGGCATTCACAAGCCTTCTGATCCCGGGGCTAAGGGGGCCATGCAGCTCTGGACTACGTATGGTTTCACACATCTCACACATTCTGAAGCGGGGGGTAACGTGACGGTGGACACATCTTGACACCCTCGGAACAAATCGAAGCGTCCATTCAGGAAAGGAATACAGGAAAGATGACTGGAAGGATTTTGCCACTAGTACTATACCCTGACTTCAGCCCTGAGGGAGCTTAAGGCTAACCCTGTGCTAATAACGGGTTGCTTTAGTGACTTTGGACCCTTGGGCGTGGACTTACAGCACTCCTTTGGGCTTCGGTTGTTGCGGATCAGGACCTTCTGGTTGGCAGTCTGAAACAGGCTGGTCCAGTTGACGGTGTTGTAGTAGCAGAGCTGGCTGTTCTCGGCAATGTGGACGTTGCCGGCGCTGATCTCGCTCAGAGACTGGAGCTGCAGCGATGAGATGCCCTGTTGCTTCAATACCAGCAGGGAGATCCCACTGAGGGAGGGGGGGTGGGGTGGGGGGGGGGGGGGGGGGTGGAGGAGGGAGGCAGAGGTGAACAGAGAGAGGAGAGGGTGAGAGGTGGACATCAGAGCAAAAGCAGCATGAGGAGAGATAGCGAGGGACGTGGTGGAGGAAGAGGAGTGGGAGGAGGAGGAGGCGGTAGAGAGAGGAGAGGAAAAGAGGTGATGTGACCGGAGAGAGAGGAAGAGGAGAGATTCGGGAGGGATGAGGAGAGAGAGCAAGAGAGGGGGGTAGAGTGAGGTTTAGGCGAGAGGAGGAGCAAGAGATGACTGAACAGGGACGAGGCAAGTGGGGTGTGTGTGTGTGTGTGTGTGTGTGTGTGTGTGTGTGTGTGTGGAGGGGGGTTCAATGAAGTTAAGAGGAGAGGAGGAAAAAGAAGGAGGGAGAGGAGAAGTAGAGAGACATGCATCGAAAGAGAGAGAAATATTTCACAGCTCTCCATGCATCTCCTCCTCTCGCTCTCTTTCTCCTCCTCCTTCCCCATCTCTCTTCTCCCTTGCTTCCTGTCTTAGCATGCATCACTTTCATCCTTTTTTAATTTCATTCTCCCACTCTCTTTTTTTTTTTTTTTTTGCACTGCATATAACCAATCATAATATTTTGGGAGTTTATTCTAATACCAAATATCAAACATATTTTTAATCCATTTTATTTTCCTCAGTATGCTCTACTGCTGTTTTGCACATCCTACATACATCTAGTTCATATATTTCAGGCTTTTGATTCTCATATTTTGACTTAAAGGTGCTACATGTAGCTTTAAACATCAATAAATCATTGCCACATTAATTTGGAGACATGAAGACATTAGTATACATAATATAGTAGTACAGTAGTATAACTGTAAACAAACAAGACCGTCACCAAGACGACTGCCAGCCTCTACTGGCCTCTACACTGCATTTTACATCTTCCAGCGCACGTGGATTTTTTTTGGCAATGACAGATGATTTAACAAGTGAAAGGCTGGTAGGAAATTACTTTCAACATGTTTATGCTCTTCAGTAAAGCCCGAGAGGAAACAAATGACAGGGAGGGGGAGGAGAGACAGGAAGCAACAGTGTTTATGGGAAATGTGGTCTTATTTTTGAGAAACGCTTGCACCTACAATACTACTGGGTTGAGCAAGACACTACCAATCATCTCGACCGTGTTCTCATTTGTTTACGGTAATTATTCCAATGGCATGGTATTCATTTGACCATAATATATTGATATTTAAAAATGCTACACATCTTACTGACAGTCTTTTTTAATTTCTTGGCTGTTATCTTCCTATTTGTTGCTGAAACAACTCAATTTCTACACTGCAAGTCTCAGGTTCATTGAATGTTATCTATATCTATTTATCTATTTATCTATTTATCTATTTATCTATGTATTGACTGACTCCTTTTCTACTTGCCCTTTCTGAATCCCTCCCACTCTTGTTCTTGATCTTTTCTTCATTGTCCCCTGCGCCCCGACCCCACCCTCCCCACTTGTACAGTTGAGGACTGACAGGAGGCCAGGGAGGTGTCACAGCCGTCAGATAGACAGAGTGCACACAGGCTCAAGCACAGTGGGTGTGAGGTGGGTGGCAGGCTATAATTTGTACTGCGGCTGCTGTTTCCATCAAAACACACACACACATGCACGCACGCGCGCGCACGCACACGCACACACACACACACACAGACACTAGCTAGGCAAGGAGAGGGATAACATACAGTATATAGGATAACACTTCCTCCCCAAGCCCATCATTTTTTCATCTTTTTCATCTTTTTTTTTTTTACAAAACACCATTTCTTCTCTGTCACTCCATGTTTGAAAGCATTAGCTACAGACCTGGCTCATGCATTACACTGAAAGTACTATAATTATCTAATTTCAGCAAAGAAACTATGTTATGAATCGTTGTCAGCGCAGTGAGAGGTTTCATTGTGTGAGAGGCGTGTACCTGTACAGCGCTCTTCCCCCGATAGTCGCCAGGTTGGAGAAAACGCTCAAGTCTGTCATGTTGTCCGGCCACGACTGGATGTTCAGGAAGCCTGGATGGAACCGGGATACACACACACAGGTAACAATGAGTCACTAGTTCTATACAGGCTATACAGGAACACAAGAGAGTAGAGACGGTTGGCATCCCGGACCAGAGTAACAACACCGACATACGTTATCGATCCAGGAATTCCCGTTTCAAGCGGCGGAAAAACTTCTTGCTACTGCACAAATAGCTTATTGTGTTTGTGTCTTTTGTTTTTTTTGTTTTGTTTTATGTATATTGTATATGCACTGTTTTTATGTTGAAACTTTTTGTGTGTCGTCTTGACCAGGACTCCCTGGAAGAAGAGATCCTGTATCTCAATGGGATAATTCCTGTATAAATAAAGGATAAATAAAAAAATGTAAAAAACTACTAAGCCGGCAAAATAATGTATATGATCTCCCCTCCGTGGTTCGAGAGAGACCGCCCTTCAGACAGACGACCCAGGTTGGCAAGCATCCGCCCTGCTGAAGGGTCATGACCTTTGACTTCCCTGTGGAGGGGGGCGAGAGAAAACAGAGCTTCCCTACAGAGATAAATAAAGTATCCCGTTAATATTAATATAAGGATTGTTGCTGGAAATACAAAACTCTTATTGGAAATGCTTTAATGCAATGACAATGTAATAGTTATTGCCCCTGATCCCAACCCAATACGAACTGCATACAGCGTGGAGGATAACTACACATGCATGGTTGTTTCTCTAGTGAGAGGTCCTGTACAAACACTATCGAGCCCCGCTGTAGATACGCTCAGCAACTCCACAGAGAAGTCTTGTGCTAGCTGTGATGATGAGCGTAATGTTTGATACATCAATATTTTTGCATTTCCTTTATCTGCCTCTCTGCTGTTGAATGATTTACAGCATTAAATGAATAGTTGAGAGGACGGCCGTGGCTCATTTAGGACTTTCAATAATGGATTCGGAAGGATGAAATATTTAGCAGAGGAGCGGGAGGTGGTACAATCCCCAAGCCGGCAGCAGAGGACAAACAAAACGGTCGGATGAGATGACGAGACCGGAGGAGAGGATGGGGAGAAGGGGGGGGTTGGGGGAGGAAGATGGAGCTAAGGGAAGTGAAACTTGATGACAAGGAATTGTTGTAACGCTGAAAAGAAAAGACAGACGCCGCATGCATGCATTTTGGCTGATATGTGATTGACTTTGATGATGATGATGACGATGATGATGATGATGAGAAGGAGGAGGAGGGCGGGTGAGGAAAGTTTTGGACAGTCTGGTGCACTCAACTAATGAAAAGTATCTGGCTCCCTAATATTAGCATGCGTGTTCTGCTCCCACAGGATGCATCATTTAGCCAAAAAAAGGGGGAAGGCGAGCTGAGCTGCAGAGAAGAAAAGCCACTCGTGACTTGTTGACAAGAGAGGGGATAACCTTCAAGAGCACCTTTATCATTTCGTGGACATCGTTTTGTTTGTCGTTTCACTCCCAGCTGAGCAGTGGCGGGGTCGGGAACAAAAGAGAGAGGGGGGGGGGGGGGGGTCACACAAACAAGGCTCAGAGAGACGAACACGAGCTGGGATTCTCAGGCGCCACATCCTCACGCCAGAGCTATTGATCACCGCAGCCAAATACTGGAGGTAAATCCCCAAATGGAAGTACACGAAATGAATCAGAGGGTCGCCGCAACAGTAATCAATGTGGTAATCTAACAAAACAAATGGTATCTAACACTACGCGGTGTGCGTATGGCACCATGATAACATTCCTATTCCTGCCTAGGGGTCTATAGGCATGAAAATGGATTTTATTCCCATCACAACAACATTAGTGGTAATGGGAATGGCATCCATAAAGTAGTATAATTCCTATTATTCCTATTCAAGAATATAGTTAGAATATAGGTATAATAAAAAAACTCTGTTCTAGCAGCTATTTTTCTAAGCACCAATGTTTAATTGCACTTTTTCTTCCTTGTATTGCTTATTTTATATTCTATACCAGGTCGGTAATTGCATGAAACGCCAGAGGTCGATGCCAATGGGATTAAAATGACACCAGAGTACATCAGAGTTAACTCAGAAGACAGTACGTCATTTCAGCCAGAATCTTTACCAAGGTAAGCCGAAGAAAATCACTGACATGTTTGTTCCCGGACAAGATACATTTTCCTGTGGTCCTGAGGTACAAAATGACCAATAATCAGAGAGGGCCATCTAGAGAGGGCTTAAGCAGGCATGCCATAAATGAGCTGCAGAAAAATCACAAGTGCTCTTACCCTTACAAAAAAAAACGTCCAGAGAGGGCTGTAGACAGTAAAAACGTAGACAGCTTGTCCCCCCCTCCCGACCCCCCGGGGATATTAGACCAGACGCTGCAATGCTACAGAATCGTTAGCGTTGTAGTGGCTGACACTAATTGCCTTAATGACAAAAATGACAAAATCTGTAGTGGTGGGGAACCTCACAGCTCACAGCGCCTTAAGTGGCCAAGCTGCTTTGCTTTAACTGGAATGGTAGTTGGGTGGAGGGTGGAGGGTGGAGGGTATCTTCCTAATAGAGGCAACAAGCTGGTGCCTGTTGCACACATGCCTGTGCTTAGCTGCTACTGGGCTAACAACAGCTCGTATTGCTGATATATCAGACATTGCTCAATAAAGAGAGGTTGCTGCTTTGAATCCCGGGGATGGTAGAATTTGGATGGGTAAGGTCATGAGTAACACTTCCTCCCTCATACTCCCCCTCTCTCAACAACCACTGTAGAGGTGCCTTTGAGCAAGGCGCTTAACACCTAAGCGCTTCATTGGAGTGGCTCAGGGGCCAACGGTGGAAAAGAGCATGGTGGAAAAGAGCATGGTGGAAAAGAGCATGGGGCTCAGTCAACTTCTCCTGGATAAATAGCTAAAAAAAGATTTGGGGAAAAACACTTTTCTCAAGTGCTGTAAACTGTGATGAGTCGAGTGTCTCACCCCTGACAGTCTAACCTGGATTTGCCTCTTGATGAGCAGGGTGCTGTGGTAAAAACGTTTCTGGTTTATGTGAGCTTCAACTTTGATTTGATTTTCCACATTGATTTGAATTTCAGTTTCGTTTCAGTTCATTAGGCTTTTATTTGGTTTTAGTTCAAGTGCTGCTATTTTGATGGTCAGATTGAAGCAGAATGTCTCTGAAGTGGCTATTTTATGTCTAATGTTAGCAAAGAAGGCAAATGTACACAATGAATGGGTCTTATTTCTATATTTCTCAATGACTATCTCCACACTTTTTGACTTATATTAATGAAAAAATATATAATATGATATCTGATAAAAAAAATAATAATAATTTGATTAACAATATGTATTATCTTTTGATGAATGATGAAACAGTTCTCAGTAGTGACTCAGACCACTGTGTTTCCTCAAGGAAGATAATCCGACACCAATCAAAAAGTCCAGAAAGACTGAGAGCTCTGAGTTCACCTTCGCTGCCGTCAAGAATAACAGGAAGACCACAGAGTATAATTGCCGTTGGACTAACAGCTGAGTTGTTGCCAATGCACATTCGGTGCTTTTAAATATATTGACAGATTTGTTTTGTTAAAAAAGTCCTCAGGTGAAGTTGTTTTTCTTGCAGTAGGCCCATTCCTCTTTTTGCTCAGTCAATTTTAAAAGCTCTCAACCTTTGGCTGGTCAGTATTGTTAACTGCAGGAGGTTCTTAAGGCTTTGGAATAATAGTTTCTTTGTAGGTCGGGGGGGGGGTGGGTGGGTGGGTCATGTGTGGGTTGGGTTGGTGGTCATGTGGAGGCATGGGGTGCTTCATTGAGTCAATGGGAAAATCAACAGCTAAGCATGAGCTAACATGTTTTTCTGGTCTTTGATTTCCATGGAGTCAAAACATTTTTACTATTACGCCTCTAAGGTTCTTGTTGCGATGTCGAGGCGTACACTATTCTTTTGAGGTCAAAGACTCACGCTATGTTGTGGGAGGATAGACTTTGCACTTCAACCCTGCGCACAGTTCCCATAGAGCACCACACCTCAGATGATAGGATGGGATGTGCTGAAACAACACAGAGATACATGTACATATGTACACTACAACACTAGTACAAGGCTCCTCTGAGAGCACTATTTTGGCAGATATGTAAACTGGAAATAATCTCATTCAGCCTTCACTCTTCTTCTGTCAATCACTCTCTCTGATTTCCTCTCCCCAGTCTCTCTCAACAGCAGTGGCTTTGAGAAAAAGCAAAGTGGAAAGGTCACGTAAACGTAGCAAAGGGTTCGTGTTCTGCCAAGAGCCGCAACACTACCACATCCACGCAGATGCTTGTTTATGTGGAGCCTCTTAAGTGTGGGCACACAACCAAAGGTTCAGCAGTGTTATAGAAGCGATAATCATAGTCCAAGTCACAACACTGAGAAACCCACTCATGCCAAATCGCTTGGGTTGATCGCCCACTCTTCGGATGGACCTGACCTGGTATGTTTTCAAAGACATACGAGTGAGAGAGAGAGAGAGAGAGAGAGAGAGAGAGAGAGAGAGAGAGAGAAATAAATGGGAGAGACAAAGAGGGGTGTGCTGGCATGTAGGATGATAGCTGTCTTCTTATACAGCTCATTTAAAAAGCTATCGCGCTGGTAGTCGTAACCCCGGGGTCAGGCAGGCAGGTTGCCAGCTTGGCGGAGAAGTCACATACTCCTGACAGCTCTGAGAGGTGACAAGCCGGGCCGATACGCATCTCTGACTACATGGGTCTTGGCAGGTCGGTGTCCCCGCCACCGGCTTTCACCCCTAACGCCATGCCACTATTACATAAAAAAAATAAAATAAAATAAAACGTGCAAGTCCAGGTTTGAGTGATTTTCTCTGGGTGAATTTACATTATTTTGTATGTACGTGTAAATACATCCATGACACGCTGAAGATCCGATCAGCCAAGCCGCCTCTGGAGGTGATCAGAGGTGCATTTGTCCAGATTAACAACAAAGTGTAAATGCAATCCAACATCAACATCTACAGCAATTACAGAAACAGATCCAAACAGTAAAAGCGTGCAAACCGAATAGCTCTGATCTGAACACTTGCATGTTTTACAAACCGATTCAAAACACACCAACAATACGAGGTACCGACACATTTGAGATAAAAAAAAGTGTCCGTCTGACGGCAGCGTCATACGACTAGGCTGGACGGACGACAGCATACATGCGGCTCGGTGGGGGCTGTGGTGGGATAGGGCAGCTGGAGGAATAAGTATCTGCACCATATGTTTTGGATCTTTCCTTCATGGTGTGTGAAGGGAAAGATGGGACTGTGGAGACTCGAGGCTATAGGGACTCCCAACGGGAGCAGAGACAGAGGAGATAGAAAGTCTCATCTGATATTCATCATATGTCGTCTGTCCTTGGTGTGGATGGTCTCAGGCGGGCTTGAACAAACACACACACGCACGTGTATATGCGCGCGCACACACACACACACACACACACACACACACACACACACACACACACACACAGTACACGTCCATGCAGCAGACGAGAAGAAACCAAGGAGATACAATCAGACAAGCAAGGAAACACACACCTACACACAGAAAAGACACGCACACACTCGCTGTATGACATTAAAGTGCAAGTGATAAGGGTTATTGCGAAATTTGATGCGGGACATAAAAATCATAAAACATAACTTATTGTTAACAGACTCCATGCTCGTGAGTTTGTTCTTAAATGAGGCCTCGTCGTTCTGCGCACACGGTACAGCAAACACAGGAATCGATATATAGATTTTTCTTTTCATCCAGATTACTCACCTGTAATCTCACGAACGGTGCGGAATATATTGAGCTTTTCTGGGTCCAACGCTTCAATGTTGTGATAGATATCCCTGTGGATGGTAATGGGCAATGAATGAGACGAGGTGAAAAGGAGAAAAAGACTTTCCATTTTATTCTGCATGAATACCAGAAAGAAAAAAACACCAGGAAGCGCTAATGTCCTAATCTGGCATGTGATCTGGCTTCTTTTTCTCTGGCAACAATAAATCAAGCACACCTCAACTTGCTCACTATACATTCCTTGAAGTATCCTGTACTTACCATCATCTATACTAGCATCATTCACATTCTCAAGTCGTTTCCGGCGTTCTCACCCTGCATACCGCCACCAACACTAGCAACACTATTCATGCTCATTCATCCACTTAACACCGTGTTTTTGTTTCCTCTCCAGTCTTTTAGCCGATGCTCTTATCCAGAGCAATCCATATTAACAATGACATGAGTGGAAAAACACATCTAACACTCATGATATTTCCCAGGTCTTGACCTTCATGCCAAGACCCATGCGATGACGTTGCTGAGGCTTAGGCCGAGCTAAGGTACAAAATGATTGCAGACATGTTTTTTCAGCTAAAATATTAGCAATTGCAAAGTTCTGCTCACTAAAAGCTATGCCCTTTAGATTGGACAAAAAAAAAGTCCAATTATGAATCAATCTCCAGTATAACCACTTGAATCCCTCCGCCAGCGTCTTGAATAGCTGTCTGCAAATCCACTCTCACCCTTTGATTCCAGTGATGAGGAAGACCAGGTTGCCGTTGATTTTGGTGCAGTTGATGAACTTGTCGATGTTGCTGGAGTCCACTGTCTGAGCCGCCTGCAGGCTGGCTGTGCCGATGCCATCACAGGCTGGAACACACAACACACAAACACACACACACACACACACACACACACTTAGCTCAGTGTCCTAGAGAGTACTCACAAGTTAAAACATCGATTTAAAGGTGCTATGTGTAGCATTTTTCCTGGGTTTGAATCCAGGGCTGGGACCTGTGTCGCATGTCGTCCCTCCTCTCTCATCTACTGTCTTTCTTGTGCAGATGTTGCATGCGGGTTTACCTTTAGGACAGATGTTGGTACAAGAGGCGCACATCTTAACGCGGTTCTGCTCCACCTCCATCTTGTTGCTGGGGCAGGCTCTCACACACGAGCTTTGGTCCACCACAAAATTGTCTGGAAAACAGGTCATTGCGAATGTCAAATACACGCCGGACCTGATTTGTTTGAACCCATTTAACCTCGGTGCCAGATGGCGGGGCATCGCCACACAGGACCGTACAAAGACAATCACGGAGAAGTGAATAACAACGAAGAAAAACAAATTCAAGGCACAAAAATTTAAGAAGCCTTTAGTTTAGTGGCCAACATTTTCATTTTATATGACTGATGCTTAGATGACAGCACTTGAATTGCCCTGATGTGGTAAAGCCAACATATTTGGTACACCTGGGAGGTTAAAAAGTACTAATAATCTACAAATGCTCTTATACTCAGGTCTGAAACATGCACATAACCATGGCAGAGATAAAAAAAAACAATATTATACATCCTATACACTATATAGGATACATTATACATTATCAGGGCACAGACCCTGGGCACTGTACATGAAATTGGCTTTTCAATGGTGTTTTGGGTGTATACCATTTGACGTTGGGTGTGTTGCAATGGTTGTGGCTATCAAGCACAGGGAGGTCATAGCAACGACAATAATGGAGGAAAGCGGTAAGAAACGGAAGAACAGCAAAGTTGAACATGCAGCAGACAAGCCCCATTCAAAAACACGGAGAATATCAGTGTTGTTTTAGGTTTTTTTATTGGCTACGTTCACCGTCTGCTTCTTCAACACCTGTGGCGGGTTTAGGGATGCCTCTGACACTCGGCCATCCATGGCACATGATTGCCCACCCCTGATCTAAGCCAAATATATCATTATTGCATTTTATTCTGCAACCTGCTTGATATTATATAGATAGATAGATAGATGAAGAGATGTAGGGCAAGCTAACCTACCCGACTCACTTTTCCCACCTCTTTTATTTGTCAAATAGAATTGACACAACGTTTTAAACCTTTTAAGCCGTTACTGCATAAATTCATAGTATACAAACACCAGCTTGATGTGAGTTACAGGAAAGTGTTATCTACCAATTTGATTGATGGTGTCCACCTGCTGGAGCTTAAAAACATGCTATTTACTATCAGATCGAAGCATAGAAAATCCTGGCTAGAATATATGCCCATGTTGGAGTATTATTTGTCTACTAAACCATTTCAGCTTTAGTGTGGTGGAAAAGATCCCTGCCTGTCAGAGGATTCAGATACCACTGTGCAATTTTTTACTCTGCTTCTAGACCAGAGAGCACGGCACCCGGCTCTTTCGGCTTCCCAGGCGCTAAGATGAAACATTTCTAGGAAGTTGTATTCTCTCCTCGTTACTCCTCTCCTTTCCTTTTTCCTTCTCTTTTCTCCCCTTCTGTCCTCTTCTCTAAGGCCTCCTGGATCTTAGAAAGAAGATTGGGGCATTTGGGTCCAGTGAATCCCTACTGCACCCTGAAATCAGTACAAAACACCCACACTCACTTCAGCTACTTAAAAAGGAAGAGAGCGACAGTGATAGAGAGGAAATGGTGCCTTTTAAAGGAGGGGGAAGATGAAGACGGAGTAGCTGAGTGATAAAGGAACTTCAGGAAAAAAAAGGTTGAGTGATCGGATGACCAGAGAGAATCCGATCGGAACGACAAATATCTGTGGTGGTGGTGGTGGGGTCTTAATACTGTGATAAACCGGGCCCGCTTAAAGGGGAATTCCAGTATCACGCTCAAGGAGAAGTCTCTGCTCTGAAATCATGCGAGCGAGACTTTTGTTTTCTGGTTAAACAAAAGGTCTATCTCTGTAGGGATCCTTTCCGTAATGTTGTCAGACTCTTCCAATAACAATCTGAGCCTGTCAGAGGCAAAAACAAGCACTTTTAGTGGGCGTACTTTGATCGGGCGCAGTTGCACCAAAGGATTATGTTGCAGCTCGTTTCGTGACTGCTGAGGCGTTCTACCGGAGCAATTCCAAAACTTTTTGTACCTATTTTGCGGTATAAATGACTAATATGTACAAATAGCCAGGTGTAAAAATACAGGAATTACCCTTTAAGCCGTGAATGTGACTGTAGCCCCCCGCATACGATTATTGTTCTCGCTCTCTACAAAGCTTTGATTTCCTTGAAACACAAGGAAGAGGTGTGCTGCTGTTAGTGATGCTTGTCCCGCTCAAAGAGCTACCTGCAGGGAAAGGGAGCGTGAATTTCAAGATGCCTTTTTGGTACTCTTTCTGGCCCCTGCCTGAACATATGAGCATCCATTGGGGACTAGGAGATCAGCTTCATGTAGCAAAGTACAAAGGTGTACAAAGTACTTGCAAGAGATTCTGTCTGCATAAAAATGTGTCACTTTGCTGTTAATTTTCGATTGAAATGTTTATGAATCACTATTCAGTTTAAAAGACAGAGGATGTAGTGTAGTGTAGAGTCATTAATTCGGTTCATTTACAACATCAATGTCACGCAGGCATTTGCCAGAGGAAAAAATAGGTTTTCTTTGTTGGAGAAACGGTAAATTTAATGCCTTTTAGCATATTTTTATAGGGATGTTTGTTAATAAAGGAGTGCAGAAGCAGAGATGAATACGTGTAGGTGTTATTTTAGTAATACAGAATAATGTGCAAATTGTTTATGGCCATCATATAAGTGTGTGTGTGTGTGTGTGTGTGTGTGTGTGTGTGTGTGTGTGTGTGTGTATGTGTGTGTGTGTGTGTTCTTGTACTTCTATCCTTGTGGAGCAAGTTTTAGTTTTAAACATTTTGTGAGGACATTTTTTACATATTTCGCTCACTTCTTCACAGTGCTAGTTTTAGTTTTAGGATTAGGATTTGAGATTAGGTTTAGTATTAGAATTAGGACTGAGGTTTAGGATAAAGCACTAGGCAAGATGTTTATGTAAAAATACACCTGTCTTATCAGCCTAAATCGAAAAAGAACGAAATACAAAACTTTTCTCCTAAACAGCAGCAGCTGAGCGCTCCGTCCAACACAGCTGGACTCACCAGCAGTGCAGCTTCATGGTTAAGGACACTTCAGGATTAGGACTTGGGTTCATGGTTAGAATTAGGATGAGGTTTAGGTTGGGGTTAGGCATGTAGTGATGAGGATTAGGGTTAGGAGATAGGGAAATGAATGTAATCAATGGATGGTCCTCACAAGTACAGTAAGAAAGTGTGTGTGTGTGTGTGTGTGTGTGTGTGTGTGTGTCCAGGTGGTAAGCCTTACGTGGACACTTCTTGACACAGAAGGCTCCATAGGTGTACTTTGCCTTGGGGTTATGTTCCAGCTGGAAAGTGGTGGGGCTGTAGACAAATGACTGGGGGCACTGGGTCACACACGCCCCGCTGTCGTTGAAGTTGGTACAGGCCTGCACACGCACACGCACACACACACACACACACACACACACACACACACAGTGAAATAGCCTTAGCAAACCAAATGAAATATCTCTTTTGACAGGGCCAGCCTAAATTATGAAGGTCATGCTTTGCACATTCAAACAGCTGAACACGTTTGACGATGTTCTGTGAAACTCCAGCGGTTTCCACTCCAACTTTACCTATCCTCAACTATCCAACAAACAAGTGTAAACAGACGAAGCAGCAGCCGTTTAATTCCTCTTCTTGTTACAGCCCATCGCTTCTCAAGCACAAGTTGTTGTTGTTGTATAGCGTCATCAAACACAAACCACTTACTGGCTCAGTAATTAACAAAACGGGTTTGGACCATAACTGTGGTTTTGTATTGCATGTGTTTTTTGGCTTCCTCCAGTCTCAACAGGTTCTCTCTGAAGTCTTGGCCAATGTGGCAAAACTTCTATTTGGCTGGATCTGACAAAACATTACAAAGCTGAATTGCTGGTGCATACGTCCCTTCTGGTAAAAAAAAAGACGATTTCAAAAGATTTTCTCAAACACATATGACTCCATAGTGTTATTATTTCACGAGTATACTATAGAGGCTTCAGATAACTAATAAATGTGATACATTTCTACTGAGACTTGGATATCTGATTTGGGGCACAATTCTTCACTTCCTGGTTTATCCACTCTTGTATCTAGTAGAAGATGAAGTGTAAAGAAGAATCAAGAAGTGCAAAAAATAATGAGGAAGAACTTTCCTTTCCAAACTCAAACACAGGAGCTCTATAAGCGATGAGCTCTGAATTACAAGTGCAGGAACAAGCTTTACACACAGAAGGATGAAAATAAAACTGATAAAGCACATGGCGAAGAGCCAGGAGGGAGGCAGGCTGTGGAAACAGGTTTGTACTTAACAATGAAACTCTCATGTTGTGAGGAAATGGGAATTAAATGGCATTTAATGATATTTCCCTTCCAAATGGCATTTTAACAGGGAAATGCAGTCTGAAGAAAATAATCGTTTTGCTCTCAAAGATGCCAAGAGATGGAAGGGAAGAGGACGATTCAGAGGAAGTGAAAGGTCACGGGAAGTAAAATGTCTCAGGTCTGTGAAAAAATTGTACAGTACTTAATCACCAAGAAATGTTTCTTGGGTTTTGTAAGATTTCACCATGGCAACTATTGGTTTGAAACTGCCGTGTGTGTGTGTGTGTGTGTGTGTGTGTACTTACAAAACAGTCAGTGTCCTTCGGTCCAAAGCAACCGCCTGCACACTCACGGTGGCAACAGTCACTCACATAGGGACCGAAACAACGGCCGTCACACTGCTCAGCACACACTGTCTTAGTTACTGTGGAGCGAGAGAGACAGAGACACAGAAAATATACTGAACAAGTAAAATACAACAATTCACCCAATCTTCACAAAGGTTAAGACAAGTTTACTAAATGGTGTGCGGTATATATTTCAATTCCATACAAGCATTTATCAAAGATCTGAACATTTTGATCAGTATCAGTATCTAAATAATGTATTGTTGAAACGGAGTTGAAAAAAAAAAGTATTGGTTTTTGATAAATGATGAAAACAGTTCTTGGTAGTGGTTGTGTGTGTGTGTGTGTGTGTGTGTGTGTGTGTTTTCCTGTGGCGAGTTCAGCTGAGGTAGCGGCGTCTCCTTGTGACAACCTTCAATCATGTTGTCATCTCCCTGCTGGCTACATGTGACAGAGTGATTGCCTATCTTGCTCAGTGTGCTGCTGTCCCTTCAGCGCCAACGCCTGCTCGCCCTCCTCCTCTTCTTCGGGCTCGCTTCCCCGACAGCCACATGTACACGTACACGCGGTTTGCGCCATTGACGACGGTTGCGTAAGAGACACATCGGGGATGTACAGTGCGCGATAGGGAGGAAATTTGATAAGGCGGAAGATTTTCGGGAACGGAGAATATTGGAGCAGAGACGATTGAAAAGAAACAGATACATAGATGTGTAGACTTGCATGCATTTGGAAATTTAAAGCGCTATTAAACTGAAACAAGTACTCAGCTAATAGAATACCAATTTGGTTCTGCTGCATGTTTGTGTTCATTATGTCGGTACAACAGATTAATTCAGGTTGGGAGGGAGAGGTGTAGCTGGAATGGATCGGTGCAATGCAACTCATTGTAAAACAAAAGGGGCGACCTGCTGTATTACTCATGGTAATAGAAAAGCACCTCTTGCTTGCCCGGTCAAAGACCTTGCCAGTGTTGGGCTTGTTACTCAAAAAAGCAATCTATTACTCACTTCAAAAGTAATATTACTACTTTATGTATTACTCCCCGGGAGTGATTATTTGTTACACTACTCGTTATATTTCTTTCACGTCACACCTCCGAAATTGGCGACTGCATCCTCGCTTTTTCTAAAATGAGGATAAGTGAGTTTCCTCTCCTGTGTATGATCAGCAAACCAAACAGCGTTATCCTTTAACTGGATGAAATCATAGTGGGAATACTCCCATGCAGCAACGTTTCCTCTGATTTCCCATGAAAGTAGTGGGAATGCTTCCACCCAGAGAAAGTCGGCTTTTCTGCTATTTCTCATCTACGCTGATTCGGTCTGAGAGGACAACTCAGTATTAGGAAAACAAATATATGGGATTGGGGCGGGATATCATTTTTGGATAATTCAAATTCAATGATACCAAAAGTAACTTCAATTTATTTTGATTGGTAACTGAGATATTACACTGCTCAGGACTGGGAAACAATATTACTGTACCACCCAGCACTGGTCTGTGCGTGTGTGTGTGTGTGTGTGTGTGTGTGTGTGTGTGTGTGTGTGTGTGTGTGTGTGTGTGTGTGTGTGTGTGTGTGTGTGTGTGTGTGTGTGTGTGTGTGCATGCTAACACTGTGTTTTGATGTGCGCTGTGTTGTCCTTTTGGGCAGCATGGTGAAGAGATACTATGAGAGTGACGGATAGCAGCCACTGCCACCCTCCACCCCCCCCCCCCCCCCACACACACACCCACACCCACACCCACACCCACACACACACACACACACACACACACACACACTTCGCCCTGCGTCTAACGCACCATCAGTGGCATTCCATTAACAGTGCCTGGGCCCAAATGAAATGGCCTACTTTACTCAAATGACACTTCAAACAAATGACCTTGCCAGAAGAGAGGCGCAATGCTGTTGATCAATTTGCCTTTAAACATCCACTTTCAGAAAAAAATACCAGGCGGGTAACGACAAATACAAAAGGAATCCATCTCATAAAGTATGCCTGGTAGCTTCCATTTGAACAGGCTGAGGACAGCGACATCACTCACAGGAAGGGCTGGCTCTCAGGCCCCATTCACACTGGTTGAAAATGTGTTTTTCCACATCTGGTTTCCAAGAGAACTTTATAAATTAAGACGGGGATTTTCAGCGCAGTGCAAACAGCCCGACTAAAGCTTTGTAAGCCCAGTACATTTCTCTTGGAATCCAGCTGTCACTTCGGGAAGTAGAAGGTCAAAGCTGGATTTCACCTGTTTAGATTACAGATATTCCTTCTCTCTTTTGAAGATGTAAGACTGTCAAAAATGGGAGCTGATCCTGGATTAACCCTGCCCCTTCTGCCCTTTTCCTTCCAGGATCAAGGCCTTTTTTTAGTTAAAGGTGTGAAAAAAGCAAGTTTCTCTGTTAAACATCTGTTACATCTGTTAAACCTGTAAACTATCTAATACTGTGGTTATAGAGGGCGTTCTTCTTGATGCCCTTCAGAGAGAAAGAGCCAGAAAGGCATAGGAGGAAAGATGAGGTGGAGGAAGAGGAGAGAGAGGAGATGATGCTTTTTATGAGGTTTTACTATTTTACCATAAGGGGGGCTTGCGCTCACAAATTGAAGAAAAAAAACCCTCTTAACTCAAGATGTCTAAAGTTATTCTACATCTGACCAGCGAGCTCATCCAGCAATGCAAAACCGGTGCTCTTTACTTGGAGTGTGTATTTCATTTTACAATGACATTTTATTGGTTAGATGGTAGAATAAAATGGAAACTTTGCAAATAGACTCATTTAGAGACGTTTTCCTCCCGTGTGAGTGTGACCTCGCCGTGCATCTATAGTCTTGGTTGAATTCTGGGCCTTTGAATGTCCAGCCTGTAGAAAAGCCACAGATTCAGTTTGTGCTATTTTGATCTTACTGTTTACAGCCACAACATTTGCTGTCTTGTAAAAGATCTGACTTCTGTTTCCAAAGATCGTCCTTTTGTTGATGCCAAACAATGACTTAGCAGTACAAAAGGAAAAGCAGCACTTTAACTGCTCTCTGCATTCCCCCAGAATACTATTTATTAATTTGCTTGGTTGCACAATATGCCCAGGTGGGTATTGGGCACATTGTGGCCTTCATGCCCTCCCCATCATCAATTGGTTTCAAAGGTTTTCAGCTACAGCCATGCCATCCGCTCTAGCGCCAAACTCAACACATACAGTAGTTTGTTCAGGTTTGATTTTCAGGACGTGGTTAGACCCCATGGATATTTTGCTGTGCTCCAGTAAACTGATCATGGGAAATAAATATTTTTTTGCTTTGTGTCCAACAACATCTAAAGAATAAGTGTGGTTAATTTGCTGTTGTTTAACATGTTTAACATCTGAGGTCTAAGGTGAGTGAACATTATTCCTTTCTGGCAAGTGGTTGGACTACTAAGGTTCATCACAATAGCTGTTTTTTTTTAGTTAAATTGGTTTTAGCTGGATTCTTCTTAATACGTAAACACATCACTTCTAAGGCGCAGAGAAGATTTTCATTCCTGACCACATGGGCTTGTACACATTGCTGATGGGTGGATTTTCTCTTGTTGAGCCAAAGCACATCTCTTTGATTGAAAATGAGGCAATATGTTTTCATGAAAATGTTACATAGTGGAATCTTTGAAGTCCTTCTTCATGTGGTTTTTCCATTATTTTGTCCATCCCAATTTTATATAAGCATGGAAAAAAAAAAAAAAAGGTTCTGAGAAAAAGGAGGGGGAAGAAGGATGAATCACGACATCCATGAATGGATGAAGATAGAGTGATGACGGCCGCGGGGGGGCTGATAGACAGGGCCAGGGCTTATCGGTGGCTGGTCTGTGACATGCTGTTAACTAGTCCTGGTCAAACAGTTCATTCCTTATTATCTAAATGAGATCATGACCACAGTACAAATACGATGAGACACACGGGGGGGGGGGGGGGGTGGAAGACGTAAACAAAGTAGACTGGTAATAGAGTGACGAGAGAGAGAGAGATAGAAAGAGGAAATAGATGGGTGGGAGCAGAAACAAAAGTAATGAAACACATTGAGGAGTGAGAGATGGAATGGAAGCAGGAAAATGATGGTGTCACATGGAACAAAAAAGGAGTCCTGAGACGAGACAAACTGAGAGCGCTGAGGCTCCAACTGGTGTGTGTGTGTGTGTGTGAGTAGACGGGGGTATAGTGGTGTGTAAGACCCAGATGGAGGGAGAGGAAGATGAATGGACAGAAACATCTGCACAGACAGACAGGCTCAGTATCGGTGACAGCAGATTGATAAATTACAGGCAGAAGGACGCTGACTTCACACTTCCATATGTTCACCCCTTAAAGGAATACAACGTTTTTTTTGGGGAGATTGTCCCATTGATCAATTTACCCACTGAGTGACGAGAACACAGGCACCCAGATCATCCACGTGTCCCCAGTTTGCTCCGATGCTAACGCTTGTAAGCAAACACTATGTGGGGTGATACCATTATCCATATCACAAGACTGACCTTTTCGTAATAGAATATAAAAAAACTGAATAGCATTAACTCGAGATAGCTCATGCAGCCAGAATTATTTATGAAACTATTGATTGATTGATAGTAGTGATTTTTAGCTGATTTTTTACCATGTTCACGTCCTATGGGAAGTATAGCCCCTGTTAGGGTTCAGTAAAACATTATTTCTTTGGTGTATTTTTTTTAATCTACTACACAAAACTGTCAGACTTAGCAACATATCATTTAAGATTACTATTTAGCTTCACAGTTGCCATGTCCTCATTTCGTCACTATTGAGATCATGCTAGTCACCTGCTATCACTCAACATAGTGCATGCTAAAGTGTTAGCATGGAGCAGCGGGGCGAACTGTCTGTGTTTCCCAAACTAACCCAGAGTCTATTACATATTTAAACTTGTTCACATACACTGAGTGTCTTATGTGTTTACAGTCCACACAGTAACAACATAAATACACACACACACACAGTGGTGGATGTGCTTTGTCTACCAGTTTAACTTAATGCAGTGCATCCGCTAAAGAATAGGCAGCAGGGGAAATCAGAGTCTTTAAAGCCTTGCTGGGCGACGATTTGGAATTGAGGTGCAGAGAGGAGACGAGGGGAGAGAAATCAGTCGATCGGTGAGAGGAGACGGCAGGAGAGAGAGAGAGAGAGAGAGAGAGAGATAACTATATGTTCTCAATTCTCAAATATTTTTTATAGTAGTGCAGATACTCATGATTGCATAGTACATGTTTTCTCAACAAAAATATTATAGATATTGATTGATGATTCTGTAGTCTTGTATAATACAAAAAATACAAATACAAAAAAATTGTCATTTTCTATACTGATTTGGCAATATTGTTTCTGGTAAGCAGCCATACCAATAAAGTAAGTGAACTGAATTGAGAATGGTTGGATTGTGTGTTTGAGGACATGTGGAAGTGTGTGTGTGTGTGTGTGTGTGTGTGTGTGTGTGTGTGTGGGCAGAGCTTGCCAGGGGGTAATAACTGTACACTCTCAATGTTAGAGTAGCACTCAACAGGTGAAAGAGAGAGAGAGAGAGAGAGAGCAAAAGAAGAGGGTGACTGAAGGAGGGGATGACAGAGATCTCCCCTGCTGAACTACTCAGTCTATCACTGCTCGCTCCCAGCTGCCATTAGCTAGTATGGCGGGTGGGAGGTCTCTCTGAGGCTCGTAATGTCGTTGCAGTTTTTGACGATGGGGTTTGAGGCTGGGTTTTTTTTTTGAGACGGGGGTTGCATAAAATGGAGCACCCCTGAATGACTTGGTGTAATTCGCACACTGGGTCAGTCAAAATATATAATTATACCACACACACACCTATGATTACTTATTACACTGTATGCTGTAAGTGTTAGCATGTGACTACAGACTATGTACTATATAGACTGGACTATGTGGTGCAGTCTTTCCCTGCTGCATGAAGAGCGCATTGGGCGTTAGAAGCTATTAATACAGTGGTGGCCAAAATTGTTAGAACACCTGACAGATCTGAAAATATTGACCTTTTCTTGCCTCCAAAACATGATTTCATTTCATAATGTTCATGAAACATGCAGATGGTTGCTCTGAGCACAACAAATATCAGATGAAGTGAGTCCTACTGTTTTTATCCACTTTTAACTTTAATATTTGGTATGTCCACCTTTTGCAGCAGTTCAAAAGAATCACACAGCTGTGTCCTAAGACTCTTGATCACCATCAATTTAACCACCATCACACCTGACAATGATTACACAAGTAATTTGGCTTCTTCTGTGAAGGAACATGATTGTGTGACATTGACAGTGAAATAGGCCTAGCTTGTTTTTTGTAAGGAAAATGAGGTAAATCTCCTTATGATGGCTCTATTCTATGGTTTATAGAGCATAATGATGACTTTGTATATATTTCATTCGTTTTATGGGTATTTTAATGGCCAATTGAACAAAAACAACTGAAACCTCTTAAATGTATGCCAAGTGTTCTAATAATTTTGGCCACCACTGTATATATATATTGTGTTTTTTTTTTTTTTATATAAGAGCTCTTACTGTAAATATTGTGTTGTTTTTTTTACTGTAAATATTGTGTACTATTGCCCTTTTGCACATTCCCATGAGCATTGCCACTTTTTCATTTCACTACACACCCCGTGTGTGTATGTGACAAATAAAGTTCTTGAATCTTGAATCTTGAAGCTCAGATATAACCAAGTGATAGTCCAAAGCTTTAAATGTGACCAGTAAAATTGTCAAATCAATCTGAAATTACACCGGTGGCCGATGAAGTTAAGTTAAAGTGGGAGTCATATGTCTTCTTAGTTCAGTTACAGTACAGTAGATACAGTAGTGTACTCACAAGTCTGGCATTGGTCCTCCTTTGGTCCCCAGCAGCGTCCATTACAAGAGCGATGGCACCTCTGACCTGCAGATGACATCATGGAAAGAGATCATTGTCATTTCCTTTCAGGACTGTCAATAACAATACCATTATGGGCTAGGGTTAGACCAAGGGTTAGACCAATATATCAGGACAATATTGGCTTTTTTAAATTAAAAATCACATATTGGCCAGTCAGTGTTGTCCACATCTGATGTGATGGATAAGATGATGCAGTTTGTTTAATTACATATGTATTGCAGTACTGATCAATACTACACTGGTTGTCTATGGGAAAACGTTAACCTGAATTGATTCCTCTGCCGCACAGGAAGCGTTTTATGTTCACAGAAGCAGCGACAGTGGTTTGTTTGGCATGAATATAAGAAGAACATGGAAGTTGATGTGGCCGGTTTTTCTTTTGGACTGGTAGATTTCGGTATCATTTATGAGCCACAGTCTATATTAAAGTGACTTCATTACTGTGTTGAGCCAGTGCCTACAATGAGTTACAAGTTGCATGTTTTAAAAGCCAACTTTTAACAATAACTGCCAATTTATTGGTAGTTAAACATCGCGTAAACGTTTCACGTCAAGTTTATTTATATAGCCCATAATCACAAAACATGTCTCCAAGGACTTTAGAGATGAGCCTGCCCAGATCTAACTAGTCAACGACTAAACATAAAACTGCTAATATTACTGTAAGCAGTTGCTGTACTTTGTCACTATAACACATTATTATTACAGACTGTAGTCCTAGTTCGCTGTTATCCACTGGCTTTGACTCTGTCACTGTTGCTGATCACTGGGAAATGCAATGCAAAACACCAAAGCACTGAAAACACCAAAACACCAAAGCTTATCGCCACAGGTGTTAAATATACATTTTAAAAAAACATGAAATTTGTGGATTATTACTTTGAACTTTAGACTGAATGTAACTTTCACATTTTTTTCTTAATGATGTTTATTATATTGAAGGATTTGTTTCTATGCTGGCTTAATATGTAAGCCATCTTTCATCGTCTTTCGTTGTTTTTCAGGGACGATGCGGCGTCTACCACAACCGGTACCTGCTGTTCTAGTCATGAACACTTAAACATCTACGGTTGTTTCAGGGGAAAAGAAAAATAACTCTTCTCTCCCCCGTTTGGAAGCAGCACAGTATGAAACCACTGCACGCTGTTATGCTGAAAGCAGGAGAGTGCAGCGGTGGGCCATCATAGCATTAGCTGTTGGCTCTGTGGATTTTTTGGAGGACTTAATTGACTGGCTGGTAATTGACTGGGGAGGAAGTGAGCCTGGATAAATGCAGGAGTGCTGTCCTCTGTCCATCAGCCACTCCAGATGAGAGCTATTAGAGTCAAGGCTGACTCTGTTCCCTGACATGAGCCTCTCCATCACCTGCCCTCCGTCCTCCTCCATCCCTCTCCAACTCTCCCTCCAACACACACTTCATCTCTCTCTTCCCCTAGCCACCCCTCGCTGATTCATCACTTCCTTTCCTGTGGTTCTCTGTTTCACTTTGGATATATATCTGTCCCTCTGTTTTTCCTGTTCCTCCAGTCACTTCCCGTCAAACTAGTGCTTTGACAACGCTTGAGAGAGCAATTGGCAGCTCTACGAAAGGCAGGATATAAACAGGATATTAATATAAACATCAGCCAGGGAACAAACAGTCGTCTGCCACTGCCAAGTCCACAGCACTTGGGTTCCACTTAGTTATATCTCTGCTCTCGCCAGAGCTCGGTGCCCCGTAAAGTCAAGTCAAAGCGTCTTCATGTCTTCGCAATCTTGACATCTAAATTCTCTGCGACCTTGAGTAAAACTGTCCCATCTCTCTTCCTGCGCCATAATCTTTTACGGCTTCTTTAAAAACAGCCTAGAAGATGATAAAATCCCGCGCCGGGATTGAATGCAGGCCGAAAGACAGAAAGGGTTGTTTTTTTTTTCACCTGAATCGATGAGCCATGGATTTCAAATCACTCTCTTCTTTCAAAAAGAGGTCGATAAATAGAAGAACTGTTGCACAAACAAGTCAACAATAAGAACCACAACAGAAAGATGGTGTCTCCCCAAAGACAAAGACGGAGATTATGTTCTCAGTTGCGGATTACAAGTTTGGAGACCCTTGATCTTTTGGCAGAGCGGAGGACTTGCGCGGGAGTCAGGCGATCAAAATGCATTGAGTTGCGGGTCGATGGAGGGGTAAGGGAGTTGGAAGGGAGCGAGGAAAAAGGGGGGCATTAAAGCTGTTGTGCAGAATATCAATGCTCGGAGCTGTTGCATTGCATTTGAAGCATGCAGTGTTGTGAGAGGAAACCCAAGGACATGTTTTGAACAGAAAACATGTTTTGATTTCACAACATAATGCCCATTTGATTTCACAACATAATGCCCTTATACAATGTGTTAAGGAATGTTCTCTGCAGCTTTGCATGAGCGCCAAAGAAGAGATGGCACCGACAAACAAAAATAAACAATGAACAATAAAATATGTTTGAAAAGAGATTAAGGGAGTGAATGAGCAAAATGAGGTCACAAGGGCAGTTACTTAATGCATCTTGACAGCCCCCAACCACCACAACAATCTCACCCTATGAAATCCCTTCATAACCATAATCATGTCTTCTAGGTGATCACAGTGGGGCTTTAGTGTGAGGGTGAGCGAGCCATTGTTGTGAATTGTTACATTAAGGATGGTGACAGATTGGGGTCGAGGGGTGATTGTGTGATGACACACTTGTCAGGGTGAGGTGTGTGTGAGTGTGTGTTTGAGTGTGGGGGGGGAGGGGTTTGATTTATGGCATATGCCTCGATATTCCTGCTTTGTTTTGACGTCCCTTGGCTCCTGATAGAAGGGAGACTTAAAACAAACTAGGGGGAAAGCTTGCCTACTGCTCAGACTAGCTTATTCAACCCAAACTCCCCATGTCACAAGGCACTTGTTAACTGTATTTGTCTCCTTTGTTGTCAAAGACCCTGTGAAGAACCCGTTTGTTAGCAACGCTTTGTAAATTTGACATTTGACTTGACATCAGCTCCCCATGCGTTCTCAGAGAGGTCGAGGAGATACAGCCCCCCTCTACTGACCCCACAGACGGTACTTCTAAAAAGCCTTGCGAGTAAATCAATGGTGTGTAAGGCAAAGTAGGAGTGACAACTGATTTCTACCAATCAAATAAGACACGGCTGATTGGTCTCACCCTAGCACACCTGAGCCTATGATAGGTGTGACTGTGATAGGTGGAAATAATCAGACGTGGCATTTTGAAATGCTTTCTCAGAAAAAGCGGTGATACTGGAGGATTTCAATGAGGTAACTTAACCCCTACCTGCTTCAAGGGTGCCACACTAGCTGGCTCTCCCTGCACCCCAACCAGAGGGAGGAAACAGGAAATGATCTCATCTCCGTCCTTGTGCTTGGTGGGTTACTTACATGTGACGCTGCTATTGGTAGGTACCACCAAAGGGTTGAATCGAGGGTTTTTGACAATGTCCTGCCAGTGGATGGTGTCTGCATGACATAAGAATTTGTTCTGGTCCACATACACACCTCCGCTTAGGATCTCTGTAGGAAAAAGAGAGAGGACACACAATCAGCATGGATACACACAGGGCCATCAGGGTACTTGGCTCACTTTTAATTCCCATCGTTTCATAAGACAGCAGATATGGCCACATATACACTCGAAAACCACTAACATCATTAAGGGCTGACAAAAAAATATGGTATGGATGAGAATCCATCAGTGGGGGATGAGTGGGTACCCAACTGGTCTCTTTTCCATTTAGCACTGCCTCACCATGTGCATCCATAAAGGACTTAAATACTGAATTATGTTCAAGGGAAAGCATGGATTTGCCTCTCCAGGATCATCTCATCTCTACTAAGTGTTGCACACACCTGCGAGTGGTATTCCTGTTGCAATACTATAACGACTTTGACTTTGGCACAGTCACAGTTATGCACAGCTAATCAAAAGCATCAACTGATACAGAATCCTAAATCACAGCCAGTAATGCCCAGAGAGACCAGACACACACACACACACACACACACACACACACACACGCATCTGATGACGGTTGTTGTTGAGCCCAGACAAAGCCATGTCACATTGCTGTTATTACGACCCCCTGATCTTCGTTTCGTTCCTTCCTGTTCCTTTCCACACTGCAAGCAGACAGAATCAATTATGCCCCACTACCATTGCGACACTAAATCCATCTTAGATTTAAGCCCCAGCCAGGATAGCAGCCCTAATCATTTTGTAATTTCATATTTCATCTATGTGGATGGATGAGAGTCGGGTATCCTGCCATCCCTAATATGCATTGGCTTGTCCACTGATGATGGGGGTGTGGGGGGGGTGAGGGGGGATTGAATCCCTTTCACCCCGCACACCCACAAACACAAACAAAGCCAGTTGAATGATTGGACACGGACGTTGGCTCTGATTATTGTTGTGCAGGAGTTTGGAGAATGCCTAATCCTGACTTTTGTGTGAGACGGAAAGAAAGGGAGGGAGAGAGAGAGAGAGAGAGTCAGAGAAAGACTGAGATTTAAGAGAGAGAGAAAACAGAAGAAAGAAAGAGGAAGTGAAGCCCGGTAGCAGATTTGCATTATTTACAAGGCCCGGGTGTTCCCTATCTCCCCACAAACAGATTACTGACACAGGGCTGAAACAGATGAGACACATTATCATAAACAAGACGCCCTGCCAGCACCGCAGACAGACACACATAAACAAACACATACATACATACACAAATACAATATTGTCCTACAAAGGCCTGATTAAATGATACTCTTCAGATGTTAGAAGGTAGTGCTATTACCACCAACACCAACAACCCCCCCCCCCCCCCCCTTCTCTCTGAACCATTGTGCATCTCTGGTGGTGCTATAGGAATAAAGCAGTTGCCACCAGCGTGAGATTTCAACCCTTGGTGGCACAAGAGGAGATGTGACAGAGACCCCTTTCCACCTGCAGTGTTAACCTGCATCCTGACTGGACTGTAATCAATTAGAGCAAAAATACATCAAATCCAGGTGTAAATGCACCTGAGAAGATGCAAAGCTCTGGAGGGGGTCAGAGACACACGTAGCTGTCAATGAAATGTATCTTCAAACCACATATAACTAGCTACAGCATTAAAGTGGACAGGAAACATATCAAACCAAACAGGGAACTGATACTAACTTGTCAAAAAATGGATATTCAGGATACTCATGGAACAAATGAGATGATGTGCTTACGGTCAAGGATGTCAGGAGCACACAGGAGATGCAAAACGAGGTGTGATGGAGGTGCAGGCTGTAATTGTGCAATTCTGCCTAGTGAGCGCAACTGAGTTTTTGAACATCGCCACACATGGGGCCTGCTGCAGTGTCATCGAGTTAGGTGTGTGTGTGTGTGGGCGTTGTGTTACTGTGTGGACCGTGAACACATAACACACACAGACATATCAGGGTATGGGAAGAGGCTTTAATAGGTGATAGACTCTGGGTTAGTTTGAGAACGACACACACACACACCACACCACACATACAGTATGTGTGTTTGTAACCCTGAATAACTGCCAAAAAGCCAAACGTGAACAAGCCACAGCCACAATCAGCTCCTGTTGCCAAACCATTGGCCCACAGCGGACTGAGGGAGATAGAAAGCAGATGAAATACTGAGCAACACACACACACACACACACAATCTAATCAGCTTTTAAAAGCAGTCTGTTCAACAGTATCACCAAATGACCCTCAACACCATCCAACGGCTCCAGTCAGACACATATACACACCGCACTAACACTGACGTTGGCTGAAGGAGTTTACGTGACTCCTTCCTTCACCTCCTGCTGCCACTTTGCCCAGGACACTTAAAAAGGTATTTCCCAAACCCTCATGTCATCCAGCTATGAATCGATCGCCAAACCACATAATACCATACTCGCAAACACGTGCAGGTTTAGCGGCTGGATGTGCTGTTGGTAGGCCAGGGGAGACCAACGGTTAAATCGCGTTGTTGATTGTTTGGTGGGTAAGGGAGAACAGCGTTTCTTAATTGGCTCATTCACACAGCTAGAGCTCGTGCTTTCAAGCTAAACCCCTCTCCCGCCTCGTCCCAAGAGCCTCTCCGAGCGGCTCCGAACGGGCGCCTGGCTTCAAAAAAAAAACACCACAGCGCTCATCGGTCCGGGGTCCTGTGACCGTTAGGAGGGAAATAATACGGAATTTAGGAAGGCAGATCAAATGTGCGCAACCAATTACTTCAACGGTAAGTGCTTGTTGTGATTTTGTTTTTTATTGCAGTGTGGGGATGGATTTGATTAAGTCTGGGAGGCAAATATCAAAACAGTGTTGAGAGAAAAAAAAATGAGTAGCTTTATTAATGAGTTTGTGAGAGTGAATTAATATGTGCTGTGTGGGTTTAATGAAGAAGTATGTGGGACACTTTGATACCATGATGTTGGATAACATTGTGTTATCAAATATCCTTCATGGTGTTTATACTGTTATGGAAGTACTACTATATCATCATAGTCTCTAAAATCCCTCTCCAACCCTTGCAAGTATGTACACACACACACACACACATGCACACACTTGATAGATAAGCAGGCGAAAATACAGGCAGAGACATGGATAGAAAGATAGATAGATAGCAAGGCAGGCAGAAAGATATTGAGAAAGACACTCAAACACATAGACAGGCATTCCATCAGACAGGGAGAGAAGCTTTTTCCTTTTCCCCAGCAGTGGGAATGGGGATTACAGAGCTGGTCTCTACTGTACAGTCTCATTGACTCAGATCTTCGACGTGGTTTCGGCTCAGTGCTGCTCCCTCCTCGGGGGACCAGAGGAGAGAAAGTCTGCAGGAGGATGAGGACGCATTCTGGGTCAATAAGACTAAATTCTGGGGCAGGGCTCTTGTTGTACACCCGAGTGGAGAGCTGAAGTTGTTGCAAGGCTGAACTCAAGTGACAGATTGGCATAAAAGTAAGAGATGAACACACACAGGGACAGGGTTTTTCCTGCATAGGGATTTTTTTGGCGGCTGTTAAAGTGTAATTGGCACCACCACTGGCGCCAAAGCCACCAGAAGGGGAAAAAAATGATGATTTGATGCTGTAAAAACCTGATTTAGAACTGCTTTCAATGAGATCTTCCCATGCTCTATATTTGGATGCTATACAGTACCCCAACGCAGCAGGGAGGAGCTCCTGCGCTCTGTTATACCCACAAAACAAGAAGCAGTGTTCAGCGAGATGCCCTGAAACTACTGACACAATAACAAGTTGGGAGAGAGACAAAAAAAGTTACATAGCAGACTCACTTGCCAAATAATGTTCGGAGAGGAAATTATAGTTTGTAAATACCTCCACAGAGCCTGTGTGTGTGTGTGTGCGTATAACAGTTTCTTCATTTTATGAAATGCTTTAAGATATACAGACCTAATTCAATTTTATATTCCCTAATGATATATAGATGGAAAATGGATATATCTTTCTCCGGTATGTTTTGCTTCCTTACCTAGTTCTGCTTCACTGTCCAAGTTTTATATTGATTAATTGTTACAAAACTTTCATGATAGAGGAAAAAAACCTTAAAACAACATTTAAAAATTCACCTGCATAATCAAACAGTTAGTCAACAAAAACGGTCGAATCAATAGCATAAAGCCCAAGCACAAGGCTGCAGTTTCCACGATGCTAAATGTGGAATGCTAAATTGTTACTTAGCCTTTTGCATATTGGTGTAACTAATCTTTTCATTTTTCTCCAACTATACAACAGAAACAGAGGTTTATTTGTCTTATCATGACAGAAGCTGACAATTCAGTCATTTTTGATAACATTTCTAACAAAGCTAACGTGTGTTGTAGCTAGCTAGCTAACGTTTGTTACATTTCTCAAGCCTGCTAGCTCTGTTCCACTTACTCTCTACACGCTACAGCATGTGAGCTATACATTATAATCATCAAGGTTAACACTTTTTCTATTCATGTGTGTTTGTAAGAAAAGACCAGATAATTATCGTAAATAGAGCTGATAGGCGACAACAATAACTCTCCCTTATGTGCTGTGTTAGGTAACTCTGCTGTCTGTACGTATGTATTTACAGAACAGAATGATAACATAAACTACACAAAATCTCCAAAAAAAGAATCCTCAATTCATAATTTATCAACGAATAGGTCGGCTAGACTTAGCCACAGTTAGCATCACAGACAAACAGCTTATAATGTTAGTAGCATTGTGCCACTATAGCAGTGATGCATAGCAACAAATACAAGATTAGCCAGGTTCTATATATAGGAAACACATAAAAACCAACTAAACAGCCCTGCACAGATCACAACCTGGTTTTGAGTAATGGAAATAAGGTATACGATCTAGTTAGTAGGGCTAGAATAAATGTCCCAGGAGCAATAGTCCAGAAGAGAAACATAGCATAAATTGCTCTTTCCTGTCTAGGAGAAAAATGGCCAACCCGGCATCAGTTTTAATTCCTTTGGTCTGTCTCAGGTTCCTCCTTTCAGTAGCAATACCAATGTTTATTCTTGTTTTTTTTTTTTACCTTACCTCTATCAAAGTTTGCATCCCAAACTTTGATAGAGTTTGGGAGGGAGCTCCCAGTTGTAAACGTGTGTAACTGTACAAATGTGAATCACGGTATTGCTGGAAAAGGACCATGGAGCTCAGTCGACTTTCCCTGGATAAATAAACACACTGCACACACATATACGGATGTATGATGATTGAATGAATAACTATCGGATGCATGGCTTGTTAGATGATGAGTGATGGAATGCATGAACAACTACTGAAAGAAAGAAAGAAAAACAAAATACACCAACAAAAGATGTACTATAGGCCCTGTCAATGCATAAACACACTCACAAACAAACACACATAATGTTGAACAGGAGACATTTTCCTGTGTTAGAAAACTGTTGATACATCGCCACACAGCGCCGTGTCAA
Organism: Hoplostethus mediterraneus; assembly: GCA_034670385.1. Classification (NCBI taxonomy): domain Eukaryota; kingdom Metazoa; phylum Chordata; class Actinopteri; order Trachichthyiformes; family Trachichthyidae; genus Hoplostethus; species Hoplostethus mediterraneus. The sequence continues at coordinate 856,460 of JAXDDW010000018.1, forward strand.
TCACTGCCGGTGCTCTGGCAGCCGTTTGCTCTCCGAGTCACTCGGCGGCCGACAGGAGACAGCAGGACAGCAAATCTCTGTCTCTCCTCTACAAATAGGTGATCCCCCCTCCCATCCATCATCTGCTGCTACCGCCAAGGCCCTCCAGACCCCACCGTTGCCAAGGAGATGTGTTGTTGTGTATCCTCGTGTGTCTGAGCCCATGTCTGTGCGTGCATGTACAGGAGAGAAAGCGGGTGTGTGTTTGCATGACTTGTGTCTGTGTTCGTGCACATTCCTTTAAAGAGTAAAGCATTCCTCATCAACATCCATGTCACATTTTGGCAAAGCATCAGGTTAACTAATGAATTCCTCGATGCAATTTCCGTAGCGTAAAGTGGATCTCAAAAACGCTTTTGTAGAGAACTTCATCAACACTGATCTCATCTCCTATGAGGTCAACGGATGGACCGGCTCCCACGGGAACAGCATGCCATTTTAACGTCGTTAACACAATCCCCAAGCGAAATGGCAGTGCCCAGTGCCCATTCAAATGTAATTGTGGTTTTATGTGTTTAACTATTGACCTGAAAAGAACAACTGCATTAACTCGGCTACATAAAAGTGCTTTACGAGAGGTTCACCAGAGAGATGGCACTGCTGGGATTTGACTGTCTCTGAACACACTGCGGTCAGCAGGAACAGATTGAAAGAAGTCAGAGAAGAGTCAAGAGAGAAAGAAAGAGGTAGAAAACCAGGAAATGAGAGAAAGGGAACTGATGAATTGGCAAAAGGGGTATTGAGAGAGACAAGAAACAAGTTCCCACACGAGAGAGTGAGAGATCGACAAAGATGGATATCAGAGAAAGAGAGAGATTAACCCTCTGAACCCCACGGGTTTTATTACATTCATTATGTAAAAAAAAATAAACATTTGTCATAGCTAGATCCTGTAAAAAGCAAGCAATGCGGCACACTTTCATACAACCGGAGATCGCTGAATGCTTCCTGTTCTGGTATCGGTCGCGATGATGAAAATGTTGAGATTTCGTCAAAAATCACCATGCATCATTTCAAAATTCATCAAAAAGAAACCGTTTGTACTAGCAAGATTCTGTAAAAAAAACAAGACATTCTGCAGTCTTCAGCGCAACAGGGGAACCTTGAATGCTTTGCTGCAGTTTCCAGTAACTTTGCAACAATGCCTTGAATTCCGACACCAGGCAGAGAGAGCGAGTCAAAAGAGAAGAAAGAAGAACTTATTCAAGCTATAACACATATGTAGTATGGCTCAAAAACGCTACACCTTTCTGCAAGTGATTGTTTACTGAAGATAAATTCAGCAGTGAAGAAGAGTCGATGCAAACTGCTTCACTTTGTAACTGAAGAAGTTGTAGAAGTTATAAATATGTAAATATATAACTTTGTAAACAATGTGGAGTCCTCAAATGTTTTTCCAACATTTATGAGACGTGGGCACTGGGACATTTTTTTGGGAGATTCTGTTGTTTTGTTTTTTTTGTACAATAAATGAATTCAGTTTTCATTTTTTTCTTTCTTTATGGCATTATAGAGGGTTAATTCAATCCAGAGGCTGTAATCCAATCTAGAAATTATGGAAATAAAATTAAATGCAATATGAAATTGAACATCTTTGAAATATCAAATAGGAACCTACCAAAGTAGTTTTTTGTTACACAAGATAGTTTCTGCTGAAAGTGAAGAGGCATTTTGACAATCATTTTATTGACATGCTTTTTAAAATATGGCCGATATGTAGACCAAAACACAGTTAACAGTGTGAAGCAGATGTAGGCCTATGTTTAAAATTGTGTTTCCAGGCCTGCGTTAATAGTTAGCTTCGGTGTCTCTCAGAATTCTGGTCGTTTTTTCATCCGAAGGAGCTTAAGAAGTGTCTTGTATGATTTTAGGGAGAGAATGAAAAATGTTAGTGGCCCTAAATCTTTACCGCTGAACAATGAAAGCTCTTGGGGAGAGGTAAGGCATGTGCACCAGGTTTGAATAGTCTACATATAGTGGAAATACTGTGGTATAAATGCCCTTCAAGCTGGTTATATGCCCCTTTTCATCCGTCACTTGATCAGCCATTGCTGCACCCACCCATGCACAACTATGAAGAAAACAGATTTTGTTCAAACTCAACTTAACCAAGGACTGTTTTCTGAAGCAGTTTTAATTTTTCAATGTCCGACAGTGGAATGAAAAAGAAGCAGCAGGCCGCTCTATAAGGGCAGTTGAAAACAAATGACATTGGGGATAAGTAAAAGACTGCGCTGGAAAAGACATAAATCTCGGTGTGAGCGCGGAAAGAGACACTGATGAAAAAGTAACAGCGGAGGTGGCGGGAGAAGTGCTGACTTTGAGAGGACAGAGGAAGAAATCATTGCCTGGACATGTATATGGGAATAATGGAGTCGGGCCAACGGTATAAAAATGGTGTTAGGTGAAGTGTCATGACCCTGCTGTTTCTCTTAACTGTTCATTGTCACACTCCTTCTGTTTCCCTCTACCTGGTGTCCTTTATTTCTTTGGCTGCATTCGGTTCCAGGTTGAATGCTTTCTTCTGGCTGTTGTTTTTCCTTGAGTCAAGGGGAAATCTCCAAAATGCCTGGTTGAAAAATGTCCGCCGGGCAAAGTGGGATTCAGTTCCAACTTACACGAATAAAGGGAGCATTTACATTCTCTTGATCCCTCGTTTATCCTCCCTTCCACAAAGGATATAAAATGCAACCTCCAGCAGAAGTGTATCCGACAATCCAATTCTCCACATGAACAGAACAATGGCTGATCAAGTGACTAATAAGAATGTGGATATAAATGTAAGCCGATAATCTGGGCAATTTCCACTTTTGATGACAGGCTACTTTAGTTTTTTTAAAAGACTACCTTTCATGGTTTTACACATTGTCCATTCGTAACGCTGCACCATTTGGGGATTGGCGGGTTGTGAAAATATTCAAAATATTCTCACATTTTATCATCATTTATCACCACCACCGCATTCTATTTAGTTCTTGTATTTAAAGTTTAGTTTATAGTTTATCATGTTTTGTCCCACTTTTCCGTGGCTTCGATCTGGTCATGTCAAACGAAACTAGGCATAGGACACTGGAGTCCAGCAAAATATGTGAGTCTGAAATGTGGAATAGCTACTGGTCAAATTGAATAAGCTGAAAATGATCTAAACTAAAACTGATTAGAATCAAAACCCACAAACGTCATAATAGAACAAATAAGTACTATTTAATTCTTATTTTTCAACAAAATGGAATGTTTTGTATTCTGTTGGCGGCATATTTCACGTAGGTGACGTCAATACATTTAAATCAAAATGAATAATACAATAAATAATAAAATAATTTGGATAAGTGCTCTATAAATTATTATAATATACCACTTATCTAAAAGTAGAATTTAGTAAATAGTGAATAAAAAAACATTTGTCAAAGTCAAAAACAATTCCATGAAAGCAAGTATGTAAAAATGTGTTTTAAGAGGTGATTTAAACAATGATCAATGAGGAGTTCCACAGTCTAGGAGCCACTGATGGCAAAAGCCCAAATCATCTTTAGTATTCATATTGAAATTGATTCTGTTTAATTACAGCTTGTAAGCTAAACTGAAGCTCGGAACATTCTGTTGGTTTGTGTTTAGGTAGTTTCAACCGACATGAGATCTGGAGAGTCAAAAGACACCATTCAATCATTCAAACTTTTTCATTGTGGGAAGCCTCTGAAACAATATTTAGTCCAAGGGAAGACAAACTCTCCTTTGAAACTGAGGCTGATACTACTACTATTAATACTAATAATAACAATTCCCATAGACAACCAGTGTAAGATATCATAAGATATAAGTATATATCCATCATATGAGAGGTGGATGACAGGTACCGATATCCAATTTTTAATAAAAGGACAAAGTTGGTCCCATATATTGGAAAAATCATTATATCAGTCTAACTATAGTGGTGTCTTCTATCTTGTTTATCCTCGGTGTAAGTCTGAAGTGAAAATTGTTGAGATGTTTGTTACACTACTGTAGATGACATGGGGGTGTTGGCCACAGCCCCCTTCCCCCCGAACGTATGCTTCTCCCCCACCGAGGTAATTGCATTTAAAGGCTGCTGATTAAATTTGGCCCATCCCTCATGCAATTGTTTCCTATGAGTCTTTATGAAAAATGACCGAGATTTAGGGATTATGGAATTACACCAGAGCAGGGCGAAGCATCTGCTTAAAGACGAGGAAGAAAAATAAAATAACAAAATGGTGGTGTAGGGCGATGGGGGGATGCATTATTGCCTATTTTTAAGCTGTGATTAAACCCTAGTAATCTGAGCCTTATGGACGAGAAGGAGGAGGAGCAGGAATCAGACTACAAAACAACTAGAAATTAGACAAATGTGTGAGAAAGAAAGAAACAAAGAAATTAAGAAAGAGACAAAGACTATCATGTGAACAATCAAATGAGCAATTAAAACAGAGTGAAAGGGCCTTCAGTGGCTGCTGCTGAGGGCCACTTAGCTTATCAAGGCTGATGTGTGATCAGCCTGCCAGTTGAATGAAAATAAGCCACACTCTCTGGAATGGACAGAGAAAACAAAACAGGGGGTGAGAGGAACTGGGAGAGAGAGGGAGTATCACGCCACAAGCATGCCAAGTGTCTTGGCTTTACCACAGAGGAAGCTGGCTGCAGTCGGAGCATGGTTTGCTAAGGCAACAACACGTCATGAGGCCCTGTTTGCTCAGGCCTACTGAGAGAGATTCAATAACACGCTACATGCCATTCACTTTTTTCACACAGCAGCCATATTTGATTTGATTTTTGGATTCCAGGAGACAGTGAAGCAGATGGAAACAGAAGCAAAAAAAATAAGTATACACAAAAATGATCAAGAGATGACAAAGAGGCCAGATTACCAACAAAGGCCCAACTCAAACGCTCCAGCCAACATCCATAATAGGACCAAGAATATGGCAGCTATGTGAATAAATGTCATTGTCAAGCAGGAGGGTCCTCTGGAAACACACCTGTGGATCAAATGCATTCAGGTCACGTGTGACGTAAGACCACTGCCACCTCTGTGTATGGACTGTTTAAGGATCCCTCCAGCGAGGTTGTTGCACCTGGCAGAGTATAATGGAAAACTGAATTTGACATTATCAGTGGGGGGTGGTAGATGTGGTGGGAATTGGCACAGGAGGAGCTTCGAAAAAGGAGCATTTATTGGAGCAAGCACAACAAATAAAGGGACCATGGAGAGGTGGCGGTAGCCAGGGAACGATCTTTATATTTAGCTGGTGAAGTCATGCCTGGCGTTGTGTACAGTAAGATCCATCGCGGCTCCATGGGGGCCTGGGATGAACAGAGCGGCCCTTTTCATGTCCCATTACCCACGGCCGCCCCCACCAATGCCTGCTCCACTTACCCAAGGCCTCAGCCCAGTGGGCAAAAAAATAAGCATATTAATTATTAAGCTGCCAGGGGAGAGAGGGAAGGAGTCGGGGAGGAAGTGGTTGTTGTGTGCGTTTGTGCATGTGTGTGTGTGTGGGGAGGGAGGGAGGGGGGGTTATGAAGCTTGTTCCAGGAACATGGACTGCTTCTTTCAAACCCAAGGAAGAAAATGACCCTTTCAAGCATCTGTGATCTAGAAACAACTGGACACCATTTAACACACAATGTAATTCGGTAAGGGCAGCTTCACATATATCCCTCAAATGTACAAATAACTGTTAAACTTTAATAACCTTGAACATGCCCTTCTGTTCTGTATTTTGCTCAAGAATATTTTTGCAGGGATGAATTATGGCCGTTTTGGAGGGTCAAATCCCATGGATGTCATGGGTATGGCAAGGTGTAACACTAAATAGTCTAAGTGAGTCCAAATGTGTTATTGCAGTTTGATAAAGTGATAAAGCAAAAAATTGAAATCTAAAATCACAATTATCAAATACAAATGAAATCAGGGGAACATCCAGGACAAATAATCCCTCTTAACTGATTGTTTTGTGACCTACATCTAATAATGTATCACATTGGCCTAATATTAATAACAATAACAATAATAATATCTTATCAGGCATCAGGAACTGTTCCACTTGTCCCCACAAATTAAGTTGATATAAGCAGATTGTGTTGGCAAATAATATTAGATTCAGGGTTCATAGCTTAGGGTTTAGTGACCTGATGCTCCCAATCAAATTTGTGACTTCACGTTTACAAGGCAGTGTCTCTTACCACAATTAGTGCTGTATCATATTCTTCTTTATCTTCACATTAAACACCACACTTCCTCAACAGCGACAACCTTTTATCCATCAAAGTCTGCAGGTGTCCATTTTAGGTTTCATAACAAAGTTGATAAAAAGTGACATTTTCCTCAGTGGCCTTTGAGACCCATTGAGCTGACAGTCAACTCCCATTTTATTTGCTCTCCCACTCATTTTGCTGCTCCTCTGAGCTGGGTGCAGGATGTCTCTGACATCAAAGACCTGTCTGCAACACAGTCTAGCCTTCAGAATCACAGTAAGGACTGCCTGTCAGGCCTGCACAGCCATACACTGAAAGTGTGAAGCCTCGATGCCAGTCAGTGACAGCCACTGATCAGAATCCACTGTTGAACATGACAATCATAGTGAGTGTTTGCTTTAATTCTGTAAAAAGGCTTATGGGAGATCTGGTGAAAACAGAGTAATGGAGAGAAGGGAGCAGGAAGATATTGGGCAAACAAGGAACGGATTCAAGCTCAATAAATTCCAAAAGGGCAAGATTTTTGTTTGTGTATGTGCATCTTTGTGTGTGTGCGTGTGTCTCCAGTTCATATGTCATCTGAAATATTTTTAGGACAAGAGCAGTGTGCATGGTATGTGATACTGCAAAGCAATGTTGACAGTGCTAACAGCTTGAATGATGAAACAAGTATGGATTGTGTGCAGGTCCATGGCACATTCATGGCAATTACTTTCTTTTTTGGACTAGCTAGCTAGCTAAAAGTTTTTCAAACCACATTATAAAAGTGCAAATATCCATAGTCCATGTCAGACCTGATTGTGAATGCTGTCTGGTATTTCCAATAGTAACATCCAAAAAAATCCCAAATAAATGTATTTTCTCAAACATAAAAGTAAGGTAAAGGAGGGTTCTTTGTGAATTCTACATTCTGAAAAGGGATTTTATTAACACCTTTACTTGACCATTCTACTAACCAGGTACTTCTCAATAAAGATCAATAAAGATTTGCAAAAAAAAAAACATGAAATTTACTACTGACTGACCTTCACAACCATAGCACCGTCGACAGTTTGGTTTTTTAAGAAATTAGCATTAACCTCTTGTTAGCATTTGTTAGCAATTAGGGCTGGGCAATTAACCGAAGATGTATCGAAACCGACATTTAGAACCTCTTAAGACGTTAATAAGTGAACAGGCCAAACAGGTCTACTGACGACGCCATCTCCCTAGCCCTCCACACTGCCCTTTCACACCTGGACCAGAGGAGCACCTATGTGAGAATGCTATTCATAGATTACAGCTCGGCACCATTGTGCCCTCCAAGCTCGCCATCAAGCTCAGGGACCTGGGCCTCAACACCACCCTGTGCGACTGGATCCTGAGCTTCCTGTCGGGCAGGCCCCAGGCAGTGCGGGTCGGTACCACCACATCCTCCACCCTGACTCTAAACACCGGCGCCCCGCAGGGCTGGGTGCTCAGCACAACTGCGTGGCAAAACACAGCTCCAACACCATCATTAAGTTTGCCGACGACACGACCGTCACCGGCCTGATCACCGACGGCGACGAGACGGCCTACAGAGAGGAGGTCAGAGCCCTGTCATCCTGGTGCCAGGACAACAACCTCCATCTCAACGTCGGTAAAACTAAGGAGCTGATCGTGGACTACAGAAGGGGCCAGAGCACGGGACACGCCCCCATCCACATCAACGGGGCGGCGGTGGAGAGAGTCAGCAGCTTCAGGTTCCTCGGTGTCCACATCAGCGAGGACCTCACCTGGAACCACCACGCCGACATCATCACCAGGACAGCGAGACAGCGACTCTTCTTCCTACACAGGCTGAGGAAGATCAGCATGGACCCCAGGATACTCTGCAACTTCTACAGGTGCACCATTGAGAGTATCCTGACCGGCTGCATCTCGGCCTGGTATGGCAGCTGCACCGCCCTCAAACGAAAGGTGCTACAGAGGGTGGTGGACGCTGCACGACGCATCACCAGGTCGGAGCTGCTCTCCATGGAGGTCCTCTACCAGCAGCGTAGCAGGAAGAAGGCCAACAAGATCCTGAAGGATCCTTTCCACCCCAGCCACAAGCTGTTCTGTCTGCTGCCCTCAGGCAGACGGTTTCGTAGCATCCGGACTCACACCACCAGATTTAAAGACAGTTTCTTCCCACAGGCCATCAGGCTCTTAAACAAACACACCTGAGCCCCCCCCCCCCTCCCCTGCCCTGCCCCACCCCCCCACGCACAACAGGCCACTTTACCTCAAGGTCACCTTACACTCCGCTACACTTTATAACTTATAATTTTTGTACTTGATAATTTATAACTTGTACTTATAACTTTGTACTTTATAACTTGTACTTATAACCTTATTATATTTTGTACTTTTTCTATTATATCTCTTGTGTTTTTTAAATGATGTCTGTTATGTCCTTAGCATTAGCGTTAGGTGTCGGAGAGACACAAGAATTTCATTGCATTCTTTTGCTTCTTGTGAACGTTGTGCATATGACAATAAAAAACCTTGACCTTGAATGTATTTTGGGAGAGGAATTCCCCAAAATTCTGAAAATATATGAAATTAGACTACTTTTAGTATATATGTGTTTCAGATATGGTGTAATATATGTATGTCAAAGTTTGGGGAAAGTAGAATACAAATGACAGCTTTATTCCCATAAGCACTATAAAGTGGCATGGCCTGTACAGGGAAGTAGGTCTCTTTGTTTTCAACCAGACTGGAAGCAAACACATTCTTCAGACATGGTGAAGTGGCAAAAGACATGTTTTTATACAATATATGGAGCAAGTATATCACCAGCATGCATAAATACATGTAAGCACAAAGTGTACACACATACTCGAGCATTTTGAAAGACATACGACACACCCGCTCTCAGCCAAAGGCCAGAACAACAGGGTTCAATCCAGCAGTCTCTGAACTACTTTTGCATCTACATCATGGCAGCTCTCAGCCTCATCTAAACCATAGCCCAAATGGGGGGGGGGGGGGGGGGGGTGTGGGAGAAAGTGAGAGGGGATGACTGTGTTATGATTATTAATTGACATTAAAATTCCTTGCACGCCCGCTTTAACTTTTAATGAGGTGAAAGTCAGCTCTCGCTTCCAGTGGCCAGAAGAGATGTTCAGTTTCTAAGGAAAACTGGTAGTATAGGCATGTTTAGGCAGGTCTGGGTTTGTTTTGTAGTTGGCGAAAGGTGAGGGAAGGTGAGAAAGGAAGACCTAAGTTTTCGAACAGTTACATTCATGAGTATTAATGAATGTAACTGTTAGGAGTCTCTATTGGCTAGTCCCGACACCAATCATGAGCGAGGGCAACGTGAATTATTCAGGGGAAAATGAACCCACTCTGCACACTTTAGACACACGCATGAATCTAAGAACAATTGCCTGGATGTATGCAAGTGTGCACACAGGCACTCTTGCATGCATAGACATAATAATACACACTCACACACGCACGCTACCAAAAATTACATGTCAAAAAACACAAACATGCACTGAAATGCATAAATACACACGTCATTAGAAGTACTGTTCAACTAAACTGTGGGTGAGTGATACTTAATTTTTAAAACACCCTCTGAAAGATCATCCCACGAGGTACCCCACTGCTAATCTGTTCCACACCTCAAAACCTCCAGTGTTTTCCTCACATGCATTTAAACTGTCAAAGATCAGAGGTGTTGATCAGGGCCTCCTGGCGTCTCTTAGGCAAGCAGCTTCGGCAAAAAATAATTTCTATATAATTTCCATATACACCTCTAGAATTACATCACAGTCGTAGGAATAGCATGCTAGGGAAACAGGGCAGCACCCCCACCAGGGTATGGAAACCCTACGTTTCATACTCAAGCAGCAGTCGAGATGCATTATCTGCATGCCTGTTTCTTTTGAATCCATGGCAACTAGAAAAAAAAAAGCCAGCATTGAAAAAATGCCTCAGGGCTCTTTATATTGGTTGGCGCAAAGTGGTGTTGAAGCTGGGAAACATATTTTGCTCCTTCCATTTCTTAATGATGTCACCAGATTCATAATTAATTCAAACTCAGGCTCCACCACGGGGCGTCGACGCAGGGCTGATGTTAGGCTGCTTTAATAACATTTGCAACAGCCACTCCATTTGATCTTAATATAATTATTACCAGTCCACCCCCACCTCTTCAAATACTCTAAAAAGGGGCCAAAGGGCCATTTGCTCTTTTTCTTTTCTCCTTTCTCTAGGCCAGGGGTGGCAAACTGTGTGCCATGGAGGGCCGAGAGTATGCAGGTTTTCGTTCCAACCCAAGAATACAGCAGGTGATTTCACTGATTACCACACCTTCAACCAGAGAGGAGGGACTAATCAGTGAAATCACCTGGTGTATTCTTGGGTTGGAACGAAAACCTGCATACTCTCGGCCCTCCATGGCACACAGTTTGACACCCCTGCTCTAGGCTATACTTTTCTTTTGGTCTCATAGGCTCAAAAGGTCTCAAAAGGTAAAAGAGGCTGGTTTGACACGCGGACATTTTGAACAAAATCTTGAATGTGCTACAGATCCAGAGTCCAATCATTTATTATATGCAACACAAACATGTGCATGTGAATAAACACAAACTCACTTTCACTAACTTTCTCACACACAGACACGCATGCACGTACACACACATTTTTAATTGTCAAGGACCAATGAACTGATTTTGTATTATTATTTTTCCTTTCTCAGGGCAGGTTGTGCTGTTGTTGTCCATTAATATTTCATAAAACACTGCAATTTTCTGCTCATGAAATCTCAAATATAGCATTATTATTATTAAAGAGTGGAGAACACAACAAAAAAAAAACAACAACGGGAAAAGGCAACACTGCACCCAGAAGGCCGTGTTGTCACCGACATGGTTGGATGGACCTGCACCAAAAAAATCCAATTAATTAAGTCCAGGATCGTTGAGAATGAAACAACGTGTTCTAACCTGGGTTATAGCTTGTCTTTTGTTTTTTGGTTAATGTGTATGTGGCTTGACACATTTGCTCACGGTTTGCAGAAAAAATAGACCAATAGTCGGTGAGAGGTTCTAAATGTCGGTTTTGATACATTTTCGTCTAATTGCCCAGTAAGCATATAACCCAAAGCATGTAAATACTTAGTAGAGTTTCATTTAGTTATGGTTGCACAAAGATAAATATACTACTAACGTTGAGAAATCCAGCCCTGCTCTTGCCATGCCCCAAAAGACCAGCTATCTGCTCTAATAGTCTCACTATCACTGTCACACTGGGGCATCACCGTGCAATCAATTAACTCCAACCATCGCTGATGGCCCGTTCCAGACTTCAGTTTAACATGCATGCCTCCTCACGATCCACGTTAGGGGCTCGCAAATGTGACAATATGAATGTCGTCCTTCAAAAAAGAAAGTCCCTCTTGCCCCTTTCCTGGAGCGTTGAAATATTGAGTGTGACACGGGAGTAATTGCATGGGAAGTAATCAATTAGACACACAATTGGAGGAGACCTGAGGTCTGCGGGCTGCCAGGCAAGAGGCTCGACTGAATGCCGGTAACGTGCACAGAACCAATCTCGCCTGCCTCCTGTGGGGGGGGGGGGGGGAACCGCTCTCTTTTCTCTTTGTAGTTAGACGGTGAATGGAGGGTCTGGGGGATCCTATCAGGAGGACGCGGCAATACCCACTCACCCTATAGTCTCTTCTCTGGGGTGAAGGCACTGACTCATCGCGTCCTTCCCTTTCACCTTGTCCCGTCCCATCCCGTCCCATCCCTGCGTCCCCCAAGCGCACCGCCGTCACGAGACACCGAACAGCGCGTTCGTCGGGAATTAATGTACAATCATTGAGGTTTTCCCCTTGAACAAACGCAATGGGCTTTGGAGAATACAGTAGGGCACAGCGTTCCCACCTCGGCGGGAGATCACATGTGCTCAAGTGAGTGTTGCATACAGTAGGTATTACTACAAGATGGCACAGGCATTACGTTGCGTGGATTTCTGTAAAAGCACCGATGCGAAAAATCAAGACAACCGACTGAAAGATGAGAAGAGACCGAGAGCCAGAGCGAGAGAGAGAGAGAGAGAGAGAGGGATAAAGAGAGTGAAGAAAGACAGAAAATGAGAGCGAGAGAGAAAGAGAGAGAGAGAGAGAGCGAGAGAGCAGATGGGCCGTGAAAGAGTGGATATCGCTTTGGCGTAAGATGCAGGCTTGTGTACATGCATGCAACGAGAGAGGATCATTCAGCAGATGGGGCCTCAGATTGGATGCTTCATTTTGGACAGACGCGGTACAGGCGTCAGGCGGTAAAAAATGGATCAACAACACTAAACAAATCTGAAAAAAAATGAGATGGATGAAATGAGAGAAAGAGAGGTGGGGATAAAAATGTGTTAAATCAGAACGCTCATCTGTGTTATGCTCCTTATTGAGGCTTTTATTATTTTGCCTGGGCAGCAGGCTGTCATTACCACGTGAAAGCACAGAGGCTGCCCGGGGTTCATGTGACTCCAGCCGGAAACACTGAAACTGTTTGCCTAAGTAGCTAGCAACAAAATACAAAAACAGGAACTTAAAAGAAAAAGGAAACTCACTGTTGGTTTGGTTTCTCTCTGTCTTGTCTTTGCAGAGCGTTCAATGAAGATTTTAGGGGAATCAGTTTGGACAAAAGACAGTGAAAAGACGCTAAAAAGACAGCTAATATTGTGCTTTCTGTTTCATATTAACTTGCACACACTTGCACTAGATTGCACACACACAGAGAGACAGCATGCCTTTACTTCCCAAACTTCAGCTAAGAGTATAAGTAGTAAGAGCTTGCTACCTCGGGGTCATGAAGGACACAGCAGAATTCGCTGGTCGGCACGGCATTTTATTTTATACAGGCAATGAAATCACAATAACTCATGCCAACACCGTGTAAATAAACACCGTGTAAATAAACACGAATCTCTGTCAAGTCGTTTAGATCAGCTTTTCATTCGGCACCTGCTGCCGGTCGGGTTCCCCCTCACTGGAAAAGACAAACACACGGTTAAATCAGTTCCAGGCTGCAGTTGTCCAATCAGCCTTAATTGGCTGCAGCCGGTGTCGGATGCAGGGAGAACCAGCCTGGACTACCAGCCTGATTGGCCCAATCCCGATGTCCCCCCTAAGGCCTAAACCCTGAACCCTCACAGACTTAACTGACGTCACCTGGTTAAGTGCTTGAGTGCGAGGGCAAGGGCTCAAAATCGTACAAATAGGAATGGGACAGCACTTTGCGACATATCGCGTTACCTTGACGACACCAATTTATTTTTTTTTATGTACGATTGTGGGTTTGGGACTTTTTTTTTCCCCGTTTTTTACTTTCTTCACGACCAAGGCACTTAACGGACCGACTGCCCGATCTGAATGTCTTGGACGAGTGGACGAGAGTTAATTGTCAATAATCAATTGACTCGTTTTGTTAAAACAGCATCATCAAGCAAAAATTTAAATAAATGGTTGATGAATAAACATTTGTCCTTTTGTTTACCGTTTTTTTTTTACCGCTTCGATTTATCGTCACAATGCTATAAACTGTGGGTAATTCCCTCAGGTAAAGTATGCAGGCATGCGGACTTACGGAAAGTGTTCATAAAGGGCTCAAAAAGTGTGCGAGAGCGCCCTCGTGCACTTGACGGTTTGACAGCGGGACAGCGCTAAACCCTCGCGGACTTAGCGGGAACGCGCCTCAAAGTCCGTGAGTCCGTGAGTGTGGATATTGGGATTGGGCCATCGTCTCCCGCATCCAGCCAACGCCTCGGCCACACCCCCTGTCACGGGGGTGCATTATGCTTCATATGCACTTCTGCACACTCTTGCACACACAAGCAAAAGCACAGACACATAAAAAACCCTCAACTTTTCCCAGCTTCTGATAAGTGTGCTTTATGCTTCATATTCAGTTGCACACACACGCGCGCACACACACACACACACACGCAATCCCTTAACTTTCCACACTTTAGGTAAGAGTGCATTTTATGTTTCATATTCACTACACGCTTGTGCACACACACACACACACAAGTGCGCACACACCATCCCTCGACTTTTCCCAGCTTGAGCTCAGAGTGTGCCTCATGTTTCATATTCATGAGGATAACTAAGCTAAGCTTGATTGAAAGGTGCATCGAAGGGAGTCCTATCCCTGCTCAGCCACAGACCCCCCCCCCCCCCCCCCACCCCCAGAGAGTCCATTCACAGCTCCCAGAGGGCACACCAGAAAAATCAATAAGTGCAATATCACAATATACTAGCGACAAATTGATTTAATCCCCAGCAATTTTGTCCCGAGTAGGAATGCGGGTGGATTCCAGTACCAAGGGGTCTCACTGTGCACCTTCTCTCGATTAGCCCTTATGTAGTTAATAGGCTTTATCCTCTTATATATGGATTGTATCGATCATTTTACACCTCTCCTGGGAGCTGCTGGCAGAGGAACGGCGGTCTAATATGACAGCGGCATCAAAGGCCTGGTAATGAATGAGCACTCGGAGGAAGGGAAGGGTGCTGATCTGTGCTGCTTGATGTACAGAAGTGGATCCATCCTGACGGTTCAGGCTTATTTCCCTCCTCAGCAGCACACGCCGTAGAATGATGACAGCTGCAACAGAACAAACTAGGACACAACTAACTTGTTTCTGCCCCACAGCGAGAGCTCGTCGAGCCAGCCGGGCGCTCTGTGCAATAAGCCGGTAATACGGCGGACGCTCCGTGTGCCGTTAATCTCTCTTAACTTCCAGCTGAACTTTTTTATTGCAGAGCACCAAAAAAATATCTGTTGTATTTATAATGTGCAATGTTTTATATTAGATTCTACTCAATTCTATTTAAAGCGACTCGAATTCTACTTCCTACATTCTGTTCTATTCTGTTCTATTGTATTTTCTATTATATTCTACTCAATTCTATTTAATGCTACTCAACTTGATTTTATTCTTCACTATATAATTCTCCTTTCCACATTCTGTTCTATTGTATTTTCTATTCTACTCTACTCTTTTCTATTCTGTTCTACTTTACTCCATTCTACTCTACTTTATTCTATTCTACTCTGCTCTGTTCTACTCTACTGTACTCTAGTCTATTCTGTTCTAATCTACGCCATTCTACTGTATTCTACTCTGCTCTATTCTATTCTGATCTACTCTATTCTACTGTGCTCCACTTTATTCTATTCTATTCTGTTCTACTTGTTTGCAGGAATGAAAGAGCGTGAGGGGAAACTCAAACAGTCAGAGACAGTGAGGGAGCAGTTCTATTCTATTGTATTTTCTATTATATTCTACTCTACTCTTTTCTATTCTGTTCTACTTTACTCCATTCTACTCTAATTTATTCTATTCTATTGTACTTGTTTGCAGGAATGAAAGACCGTGGGGGGAAAGTCAAACAGTCAGAGACAGTGAGGGAGCAGTTCTATTCTATTGTATTTTCTATTATATTCTACTCTACTCTTTTCTATTCTGTTCTACTTTACTCCATTCTACTCTAATTTATTCTATTCTATTCTATTCTATTGTACTTGTTTGCAGGAATGAAAGACCGTGGGGGGAAACTCAGACAGTCAGAGAGAGTGAGGGAGCGATGAAGTAGAGCAGATTCTGGCCATGGCTGCTCTGCACAACTTCCCTTCCACTTCATGGCTCGGGGCCACGGATGGCACTTCAAACAGCAGCACGACTCTCTACTGAGTCCAGCCTCAGCTCCCCCAGCGCTTGCCTCAACTTGGCACCACAATGAAAAAGGACCAGCTTGGCGAAAAAAGATGGCGGTGGTGGACAAATGCAATTCCCCAAGTACAGCGCGACGCACAAGAAGGAATAGGAGACGGAACATAACACACCAGAACATGATTGTGCATCCAGCGGCGGACGGCTGTGTTGTTTCCTTCCACTCTGGGGGATCACCAGGAAGAAACAGTTGAAGAGAACAATGAGAAAGATCTGAATTATTTAGAAAGAGGGTTTGGAAGGAGGGGGGGAGGGGGGAGTCACAAGCTCACTGCCATGCTTCTTCCCTACAAAGCTCAGCGAATAAATTCTACTCTCTCTGTATAGATGGTATTCTTGACATATCCAGCACAAAGTGATGACGCTGTCTTTCTCATGTTGCCTCCTCAATGTCTCCTTGTCATTGCTGAAATCATGATTTGCATATTGCTTCGAACACACTGCTGTGTGTACCAGAAACAGCCTGTGTACCTACAGTGCGTTTGCAGTTGGTAGCTCAGCCCGATAGAGAAATATGCAGCAAAACTCAATACTAAACACATTTCACTAACATCCCTCATCGCTGGGCACATTGGGCATTCTGTTGTGCTAACTGTTAAATCGTTAAAATCTAATTTCCAACGTACCTTTTGTATGAAAAACTGAGGTTACAGAGAAAACCTATTGATTATTGTGATTGCATTGGAGGGCAAAGAAACAGTTTTTGTCATGTGGCCGGACAGAGCAGCACTACTGTTCATTCCTTTCCTTTGTTATTTGCGCCTCGCTCTCTCTTCACTGACAAAGAAGATCTGTGAGTTGGGTTTTACATTTCAAAATGAACTAATAATGCCTCTGAGCTTGTGTTGTACACGTGATGAGCTGGCCCTGGCCCTGGCAAGACCCACTTGTGCACCCACTACATTGTACTTGCAAGTCAAGAGCTTCATCTCTGACTGACCTGAGCAGCACAAGGTGGCATTCTTCATAAAGAGGTAAGGCCACCCATACAAAAAAAGGTGTTTTCTACTTAATATTTACAGCACTCACACTCAATCCCCCCTCTAACTTCTCAGGAAATAGTCTTGGTTTGAATGCAGAGTGGGTTGAAAATCAGACAAGAATACTTTGTGTACGAGGACGAACCACAGGTGGAAATAACAGAGGAGATAAAAGCTCTTCACAACTTGAAGAGACAGTTACAGATTTATTGTGAGAGGGTAAACGAAGGGTAAGTGACATAATACTTATTGTTGTGGTGGGGCAACCCTGTGTGGGTTAAGAGGAACTATTGATTATATAGTAGCTAAGACTCACTGGCAAGTTAAGAATGAGCTAAATTATGACCTTTTAGGCAAAAATCTGTGCAGCATTCAATTAAACAACCCCTTAGCTGTTAACTACCTCATGGTGAAGTCAATAAAAAGTTCCAAAAATAGCTTTTAAAATATCAGAACATTCACTTCTGATCATTACATATTGTTCTCTTGTACCCGGCTCAAATTGGTGCGCTGATTGCAGTCATTTTCCAGGTACGCTTCTGACTCAACTCTGAGTCGGAAAATGTCAGTGCTTCATAAAAGATTGAGAGCAGAGCAACTTCTAATTGATTCTGGGAGGTTATGTCAATACTCATGCTGAGCAATGTGCCTCACTATCAAAGCAAAATCCAATCCCTTGATGAGGTCTTCAATACAAAATACAGGATTACTGCGTGCTTGGAGACTGCAAGGAGACCAAGAACAACTTGCCTTTTGTAATTGGACGCAGAAGCTGGACTGGGACGATTCATCCACGCACGAGAAGAAAACACTATGTTTGAAACTGCATTACTTGCAGGCTGCAAACCTAACAGCCTGACTGATAGACAACTGGACTAGGTGAGAATCACAAGAGATTTCCACTCAACAACGTGCATTCCAGTGGACTAACTCCTGTTTACAGATCCACCAGCAATGGGTAACCTGGCCACGTTAGCACTGATCAGTTCAGCATGGATGGGTTTGATCAAGAGAAGATACGTAGAAGATGATGGAAAGAAACAATCTCATGTGCACACTCTACAGCTCCATCAGCAATGAATAACTTGGCCAGGATAGCACAGGTCACATTTTTGACACTCACCTGTGAGGTTCTTCAGGCCCAACTGGCGCAGGCCGAAGTTTCCGTCGTGTCGATAGTTGAGGAAGACGGCGAGGGCGTATCGATCCTCATACAACTTCGTCCCCCGGATGATCCTCAGGTTCTCCAGTGGCAGGTAGTCGAACTGGTTCAGGGCCACCAACACATAACCTGTCACCTCCCGGATGGACTGCAGAGAGAGAGTAGTGGCGAGAAGAGTCAGTGTGCAATGTTGTCGCAAAATCGTGCTGATTGCTGCCATGCTAAGGGAAACGGGCAGCAACACATAAATAACAACAACACTGTAGGAAGCTAATCTGTTCTTATGCGATTGTTATGGTTCTGGAGTGAAGGTAATTCATTTTGTCACCTGCTTTGATAATGTTATGCCAATAAGTCACCCACTGATTTGTATTGAATGGATTGGATAGAGAAAGACAGAAAGAAAGAAAGAAGGAAAGAAGGAAAGAAAGAAAGAAAGAAAAAAAGAAAGTTCTAATCAGAAACATCAAATCGCTGACAGCCTCCATCAATCACACACAGGGGCATTTGAGCGAGGAGAATGTGCTCCAGGTGTCGCGACCTCATCGGGAAACTTGGCACAGGGTTCACCTCGTGTTTGGGACCCGGCCTGGGGTGACTGAGCCACAAGGACAGCCATCTCTTCACACTTTAAATGTCATTTAGGAGGGGATATAGCCGCCGCTGAGACTTTGGCGAGGAGCCACTCGGTCGGAGCTACCGCTGCGTGAATCAACGTGACAGGCCGTGTCCTCTTCCCCCTCCCACCCCCCCCCCCCCCATCATCCACCGTCACGGCGTCTGTCATTAGCGGACAGGCGGACAGAGGAGACTTTCGATGCTGGATTGCCGATCCCGATAATCAACAGTCCTGCTTGTGAAGTGAAGTGGCGTTGCTATTGATGCACTGAGCTGAAATAAGGCGGGAGTGCCCTAGCGGTGACAGCTGTCAGCCACCAGTAAGTAAGCCGGAGTCACAGCTCTGTCATCGTTGCCCTACTGATTACCGTGAACAGCCACGGACGAACCAGAGTCTGGTGTGTCCGTGTGCATTTGCGCGGATGAGTGGAAGAAACTGTTTTAGAAACCGACAAACTAGTTGGGGGAACGAGATCAGATGAGCTACTTAACGCGCCGTCTTCGTTTTGGACTAGCCAAGGATCGAGGTCCGTTGTGCGCCGCTGGGGTTTGAAGGTCAGCCTAATCCTCCCAACTCAGAGACCATGGACCTTCCAGGTTTAGGCAGGCGAGTGATCCTGCCCTGAGCACTGTTGCGGCCATAACCCGCCATCACCCCCCCCCCCCCCCCCCCCCTCTGCAATCCAGGGACACCTTTCTTACCACCATACCACGCAACCTAGTTACTTAGCAACCTCCAAAAAAGGGAAGAATCACTACCAGCATGAAAGAAGGGAAAGGGGGTCGAGGAGAGAGAAGAAAAGAAGATGACACACAGCAGCATCTGCAATGTAAAATGTGTAGTTTTATAGGCATATACAAGCTAGGTATTTAATTCAGGGGGCTCACTTCATGGCCTCTTTTTCCAAGCCTGTTTATTCCCCCAATCGCTTGCTTTCTAGTTTGTTATTTTCAAGCCACCAAATCAATACTTTCCAAAGTGCAGGCTGCGCAGAGGGAAACAGAGCGAGGGAGAGAGAAGATGGCAGGTACACACTGTTCTTCCTTTCTGCCCAGACTGTTTGTTCAATAATGAACTGCGTGGGGGAAAAAAAAAGAGAAACAACTTGTAGTGATTACAGGACCTTGCTGAGCTAATGGCTAAACCTGCCCCGTATGGTCACTTTCATTAAACAGCAATCAACAAATGAAGCACACCCCACCACTGGTGCGGGCCAACAACACGGTATGCCACTTCAGGGAAACAGGCGGCTGGATGAAAGCGATGTCTAGGCGATATGCAAACCCCTCCAAGAATAGTGTTGAAAACTCAAAAAGGTCAGTAGCAATGCTGGTTTTGATAAAAAAAACAAAAACATGAGTGGCTTCACAATGACAACGTTTCATTTTCATGTGTGCCAGCACTAAATGTAACACTGAGTCAGTCATATCTAGCTACGGCACAATTAGACGAGTAAATTACCTGCTAAATATAACAACATGATGCTGTCCTGGTTTACTCCGAGTAAAAATAGCACCTCCACTTCATTGGTCTAGGTGCATAAGGGCAGTGGGGACAGTGAATCTGGCTTCTCTAGCATAAAAAAGTATTTTTCAGGTTTTGTTTATTTCAACATGGTAGATGGTGCAGCGCTTTAAGCACAGACGCAAACGGGCACATGAAAAGCATCAATCAGACATGATTTACTGAGTCAGAGAAGTGTGTTGTCGACAGAAGCATCCTATACTTGTTTTGCTGCATGTAACATTATGTGCACAACACCCTGCCACCCTATCCCAATACCCCCCCCGCCCCCCGTAAACCCCCACATACATGCCTCCTGAGAGATCAGTGCGTCAAAGTCCCAGAAAGAGCGAATAAAAGAGAGAAAGAGATAGAGCGGGAGAGAGAGATTCACTAGATTAACTGGGATTTCTCCCTCCTCCCCAAGCCGGGGCGTTTGTGAACGGAAGTGTGCCAGCGGAACAAAACCCTCACTTGAGTCACCAAGACGTGCCCGGTTTTGAAATCGAGTCCTTCAATCCCCAACTTCTAAAAGAGGGGAGGGAGGGAGGAAGGGTTTGGGGGTAGAGTCAACGTAGGGAAGAAGGAGCGAGAGAAAGAGAGAGAGAGAGAGACAGAGAGAGAGAGAGAGAGAGAGACAGAGGGAGGGAGACGTTGCAGGAGGAGGGGCTCAGCTCAAGTGGATCAGAGTGGGTCTGCGTATATTTTAATGCATAATTAAAACCCCACCTGTTCCAGTTCAGGGAGAGAGAGAGAGAGACGGAGAAGGGTAAGAGGAGAGGTGAAATGTTGGAAGGGTGTGTGTGTGTGTGTGTGTGTGTGTGTGTGTGTGTGTGTGGGTGGATGGGATGGGGGCGGGGGAGGCGGGGGGGGGTAAAAGCGTAATGACACCATTAGCATGTTTGAAAAGACTGAACACACGTTAGCATGATTGCCTCTCATTTCCATACATATTGAGGCGTGCCAGCGTACTCCGAGGGGCCTGGGTCATCGAAGGCAAGTACACTGGAGTGCACTGTGGGGGGGGCGGGTGGGGGGGGGGGGCTTAAGGAAGGCTTGCATCACTAAGCCCTCATCCTCTATTTCCGTGTCGCCTCCCGAACCCCTCGGCCTGAGCTATAAACAGAGAGCGAATCGGGATGGAGTACGTACCAAAGCAGAACTGTGAAAATCCTCCTGCATTTTTTCTTTCCCCCCCCCCCCCCCCCCCCCCCCCCCGAGAGATCAACAACGACGAATTGACAATTCCGTTCAATTCAACTGCAATGTAACAGCAATAGGGGAACGCAGGGAACGGCACGTAGGGAAATCTAACAGCAGTGCAGACGTGTAGAGCTGTTTAAAAGTGTGCAAATAATAAAGAATGTGTAAAAGTCTGGTGATGTGCAAAAGCCCTGGCAAGAGGAGCGATGTGAACAGATGGCGGATGAGGTAGAAGTAGTGCAATAGGAAGGTGGGAGTGTGACGGACAACCGACTGCAAATATTAATTGTGGCATTTTGAGAAGTGAAGGCGTTACTACTGAACTCACCCACGCTAAAATGTAGAAATGAGTGTTTACAAAAACCAGAAACAATTTCGTTTGAGGTCAGAATGGCTTAGCAGCCCGATATGAATGACTGAGAAGAGGGTCACTCGTATAACTCACAATGGTTTGTCACGTTATATCATCACATTATCACTAGTGTTTATCACTATATTTTACAGTAGGAGTTCCACTGCTGGGATTTGTGGGTCTTCCCCTTGAGGGCAAGTCAATGACATCATACTCATAGCGGCATTCCCGCTATGCTTTGCTTCAAGGCACCGAGGTGTTTCCTCTGCACCCCCCCCCCCCCCCCCACCCAATCCCTCTGGAGTAGCTCAAATCAAGCCACTTCAAACACCCAGAGCTGATGCTGCCTTTGATCCTACAGTGTGTGTGTGTGTGTGTGTGTGTGTGTGTGTGTGTGTGTGTGTGGGTGTGTGTTTGTTCGTGCATCTCTTAAGCTTCACTTGGACAAGAGGCTGATGGATCTTTGAAGTAAACAAAAAAAATCTCTGAAAAATATGTGTGTGTGTGTGCATACTTGTACAAAGGAATTCTCAGGTGAGATTACAGAGATTTTGTTTTGGTAAACAAAAAATGTTGAACTTCACGCAAGTCTCTAGCTTTTGTTTGGCAAGGAGTGAAGATTTGGTGTTGTCGCAGCAGCTTGCCAATGAGATTGGCAGGAATGGGTGACTTTGAGAAGTCACACTTACAAGCGTGTACGTGTACGTGCGTTGGGTTGTTGTTTGAGTTTCACCGGTTGTGACAGTGGTCGACTTGTCAGGCGTGTTTGACGAGAAAAGCCCCGTAAGGTGTGACGCATTGTTACCAGGAAATACTACGACGCTCAAATACAGAGAAAGAGACGAACAGGGAGAGGATGTGATAATCCATGTAAACATACAGGTGGTTGACTTCCACTTCCGACACCAGCTATGTGGCCTCGTGGAAAAAAACGTGTTTGTTGTCTCACGTTGCTTTAAAAACTCACACATAAAAAGCGGTGAGCTTTTGTAATTGAAATGTATTTTTGTTCAAATGCCCTTTTGTTGTCTTCGTTGTGTCTTTCTTTACTTTTCCAACCCCCTGAATATTGCTTAGATGTGTGGGCGTTTGCGTATTTGGGCTTGTGTGCACCCAACGTTGGCCCAGCTGATTCAGTTATGGCCAGCTGAGGCTTCAAGCCCGACAAGGACGACTATAAATAGCAGCTGACCGTGAAGACACAGCCGATGGATAATGGCTCTGACATCCAGACATCTCGACATCAAAGCCTTTTTTCCTGGCTGAGCTTTCCTTCTCAAACCAGCAGTTGTTGAACAGTCTATCAGCGGCACTTTGGCAATTTACCCTCCACTTGTTGAGATAAGAGTGGCACCATCTACTTATACCTAGTTACTATAATGCCCGTGGGCGAGTTCTGAACATGAGAGCAAGCATTCAGCGTCAGCTCTGCAGATCACTTATATGCATGTTGCAAATCCCTGAGATAGTTAGAGAAGCCAGGAGGTGGTAATTGTAGGCTTCGTGTCCTTGTGCCAGTATTCGGGCCTTGTATTTGATATTTTGTATATTCAGTTTTTTGGGTTATTTTCTTGATACTGGTGGAGTGATCTGCCTTATTCTACCTTGTTTCAAGATACTGACACTTCTAGGAAAACCCTCAAACAAGTAAAACTTCACCCTCACCCTATTGGCACAATTTCAAAAAAAAAAAGATAAAACAATGAAAAAATACATGAGACTAAATGACTTGTTGAGGTGGACATTTGTTGTGTATACAGCTGGAAGGCTGTGAACCATTTCTATTCCAGTGAGAGATCTAATCCATGCCAGATTTCAAAAATGAACTAGTTATTAGTTCTTAGGTGGTTAATCCTGTCTTCTATTCATTAAACATTCTGGAGTTCAAGATGATATGTGTGAATAAGTGAACTAACGAAGATGGCTAGTACCTGTTAACCCAATCTTTATCTTCAGTGGTTTATAACAGTACATTTAAACCGTCAGGACCCGTTTTACAATTTGACCAGTTATGAAAATAAGATCCACACAGACACCGACTGGTTTAACTATTATGTATTATGTTATTTTTCAAATCATGATTGAATAAATTCATTCACGTGTATGTCCTGAACCCAGGACGGCGTACTGAACAGGTCATTATTTTGACTGAGGCCGGCATGATGTTGCATTATATATTAGTGGCTCTAATAGAAACCTTTCTAGCTGAAACACCTTTCTATCTGTAACTGATCATTTTGCCTGTGGAAAAGTTCAATTACTATCTGATAATCTCATATCCCACAGAGAACAGAGTTACTCAAAAGAGGAGCTCACAGTGCCTCACCTGTGGTTCAGTCTAATTTAGTCGCTGCTAATGTTTTACCTCAAAATGTTAAAAAAAAAATCCTGATTGCTCTGTCTGAATGCCCTACCACAGGAGCTGACACCTGCCGCGTGTCCTGATGACGTTTTTAGATTTCATTTGGACAGTAATGACAGTGAATAGCAGTGAGCGAGCGCTGCATCCAAAGAGAGCTGGACTCACCAATGTTAAGATCAAGCACACACACACACACACACACACACACACACACACATATGAACACAACAACAATACAACAATAACCTATAATCATTTTATGGCTTTTGAATGATATGTATGATTTTCTTTTGCAGAGATTTACATTGTTATAAATATTGATTGATGTTGTGATGAGCTGATTGATCGATTCCTCCCTATTGATCTGTGGTAACAGGTATTATTATACTGATATGGAGTAACACTGTGAGGTCCACGTCCGCAAAAACTGACGTCCATTTCAGTGTTTGCAAGAGACAGGACTGTGTGTGTGTGTGAGAGAGAGAAAGAGAGATAGTGAAAGCATCTGTGTGTGTGTGTGTGTGTGTGTGTGTGTGTGTGTGTGTGTGTGTGTGTGTGTGGTTCAACGTGATTTTTCACCAAAATATCTTCCCTGACTCTCAGCTCGTCTAACTCCTCTCCTCTTTGTTGCATTACAGATAATGAGCCACGCCACAGCGCCTATCGATTTACTACCACAGTAATTAAGAAAAGTCATGTATCTTCTCTCTTCCTGTTCCTATTTTTCCTCCTCCTTCTACTGTTTCCACTTAATTTGCTTTCTATTCGTTTCAACACACCTTCAGCCTTTCTCTCCATCTCTCTCTTGCAGTCTCAGATTGTTAAATGCGTGTTACACCAAAAGAACTGTATCCGTATTTCATTCATTCATTGAAGAGAAAGCCCTGAAGTGTACAGTAATGCATTGCAATAGACCTGTAAAAGGGTTAGTACCTCTTAGTGCCTCACATCAGCAACTGTAGATCTGCCACAAAATCTGACAACTACTGTATAGAGCGTGTCTTTTCTTTTGAGCTCAATGTGAAAGTTCCTCAGAGCTACTCTAATTCTGAGAACCAATGAATTAAAATCAAAGCACTTAGCTTCTGAGAAAACCTGCTAACTTTTCAGAGAGGTGCTAGAGAATTTGGATTCAGATGTACAGAGTACAAAATCCAAGGGCTAAATTGGATAATTCAGGGTAATTCAGTCCTGGTGGCATCATTCAAATGTCCTGAGGATTTACAGGTGTGAAAATTCTCTTTCCAACGGCGGCTGAAAAGTAGCGGGGCAGAATGTACCAAATTACATCAACATTTTGATTCAATAAAACCCATGTCCCCTTTAGTCATTTCCCTCAGACTGTTTTAATAGTGGTACACTGGCTTCCAATTTCAGCATGAGCCTCTTTGTCTGGACTGGAAAGCTTTGGATTGTTTTTTTAATCGTCTCCATGTGGCTTCCATCTCAGCGTTTACTGGATTTACACTTATTTTCAGCAAAACTGGAGACAATTTTACTTTCCTTGGCTGGGGCCCTGGGATATGACATCATCAGTCATGGACAGTGATGCATGAGGCTTGCTCTGGAAGGTGGCACATTAGTCTGGCACTGCCTTTATTCCCTTAAACCAGATCCTTCACTTGAGATTTCTGGATGTCTATGTTATCCTTTTCAATGCTTTCCATGCACTAATATGGTTCAAATCCATGCACATTCAAACTATTGTTTAAAACTACATTATGAACTTTAATTGATGCTGTTTTCCTGTTTTCCTCCTGTTTTAATGTATACTGCTTGCCATCCAAGGCCTTGCGGACAGGTAAATGTATATATACAGCATTTTTGTATGTACGTACACACTCTTTCTCTCGCTCTCTCTTGTCATCATTTTAAGTCTGACAGGAAAATAAATAGTGCAGCACTCTGTATGCTAAGAAAATAGTACAGAGAGAGGAGAGAGAGACATAATTCTCCTATTACCACCACACTTCTTCAATCCCAGCTAAGTGTTTTCTGCTGCTTTCAGGTGAAGTTCAAGACAGAAGCCTTTCAGCCCTGGCGCTACTCAGAAACTGTACTAATGCTGATAGTACAGTGTCATATATTCTCGTGCTAAACTTTAAGTAAAAACAAATCACACTACCAAGAGGTATATTACTGCAGATGTACATCAGAACTGGCTAGACTGCTTTCTCTGCCTTTTCTTGAAAGATTGGACTTTGCCATTGGGTACATTGTATGCCTGTATTTGTTTGATGTGTAATTGCAGGGGTGTAAAGTACTTTGTTACTATACTTAAGTACTATTTCGTGGGATTTGTACTTCACTCAAGTATTATTCAATTTGTATACTTGTACTCTTACTTAATTACATTTTCAAGAAAACAAAGATAATTTTTACTCCTTACATTTAAAGTTCAGACCTTCCAAGTACAAGTAAGTCTCGCAGGGCCAACAAACGTTTTTTTTCATTGGCTGAACTAATAAACCCATGGCCGTACTTTATTTAAAACCAATAAGATCCCTATCAATGGAAAATGAACCCGACCATACCCATGCTTATGGTCCTTTTGCAAGACCAGAAAGCGAGGCTCTTTGATGACACCTGCTATCAGAATATGACAGTCAGAGAAGCTACAGAAGATGGCCACTAAAGTTACGAGTGATGAGGACAAAACAATCGGCACCCACCAGTATCTGGTTTGGTAAATACTGGCTAGCTGAATCCATTCGTTTCCACTAGCATTGATACAAAATGCTAACAAGCTTCCAGTGGACAGTAACCATAGTGCCAATTTAAAAATCCTTTCCAACTCTTTGACAAGAACTTTAGGTTGTGCGATACTGAATTGGCTTTCGTGGTGTCACAATTGTCTTTAGTGATGTTATGATTGGCTTTTGTGATGTCACAATTGGCTTTAGGGATGTCACAACTGGCAATTGGCTTTTGTGGCGTTACGATTGGCTTTTGTGATGTCACAATTGGCTTTTGTGGTGTCACGATTGGCTTTTGTGATGTCATAATTGCCCTTTGCGATATCACAATTAGCTTTTGTGGTGTCACGATTGGCTTTTGTGATGTCACAATTGCCCTTTGTGATATCACAATTGGCTTTTGTGGTGTTACGTTTGGCTTTTGTGATGTCACAACTGCCCTTTGTGATATCACAATTGGCTTTTGTGGTGTTATGTTTGGCTTTTGTGATGTCACAATTGACCTTTGTTATGTCTCAATTAGTTTTTGCGGTGTTACGATCGGCTTTAGTGAATTTAGTGAAGTAATTTTAAGTGTCCCCTAAGCTTTTTTATTATTGCAATGGATAGACAATTCTAAAATTAAATAACACTTTTTTTTAGCTTGATACCTCAACTTGTAATTGAGTAAGATTTTGAACCAGTACCCATACTTTAACATAAGTATAATTTTTACTTTTTACACCCCTGTGTAATTGAGATGTTAATGTTCAAGGTAATGCCAGGTTGTAGGGAGCGTCACTTTCATCAAGAAAAGTTGTCAGACATACAGAGAAAAAGATAGAAGGAAAGTGGAGTGACCCCCCCCCCCCCCTCCTATCCTCCCTCCCCCTACATGAGGGGAACTTGTGACTCCATCAGAGCTCTGGTAATGAGTGGACTCCTGTGGGGAATTCTCCAAATGGACTAATTTGTAATTGATTCAGTGCATTAATTACCGTCCTGGTTAGGCCTGTGTCATGGTTAATATTGTGCCAATCTGACGAGGCTGGGAGGCCCGTCCGCGTGGGGACTGTTCGAGTGAAGCAGCCATTATTCAATTATGCTGCACATATCGGCGACGAGGCAAGTCTTAATCCGAGAGTAATCACTTTCCTACGCTCCCCGACTTTGGGCTGGTGGGAGGGAGGGGGATGGTGGTGTGGGATGTAGTCCTAGATCCATGTAGCCCATGGTTAACTCCTTAATCAGGCCTGGGAACCAAATCCCCTCAGCACTGTGAGTTTGCTGGTAGTAGAAGAGAAGTCTGCACTATAATGAGAGTGGTGGAATCATGGTGATGCTATGATGTAGATTTACATTATCCTGCCAATAGAGGGTGTGTCTCAACAGTTTCACACACAAGTCTGCACACCTAGACATTTTCATGTCCTATATATTGCATATATTGTGGTATTTTTATAATTTCTTTACTTTCAAGCTGCATATATTTCAAACTTGTGGAAATCTTGATATTGTAAAGAAGAATGCACATATGCAATCCCTGCATACATGGTGTAATTCATATATTTTATTATTTTCCATTGTTTTAATTGTTGGTTGTGCTATGTTTAATACCCCACATTTGCCCTATTCTATTTTGTCTTTACTGTATTCTATAGTAAATTATTATTACTATTAATTAGTATCATTAATTATTACTATTAGCTCCTGCAACGACCCAATTTGCCCCACAGGGATCATTAAAGTTTCATCTTATCTAATATTATTTGACGATTGTGTTCCAAAATTAAAACATCTTCAATTTGAAAAAAGACACAGCTACTTTAAAAAAAACATACTGAAAGTTACAACAAGTAGTACTCTGATAGTAAGTATTAGTACTTACTATCAGAGTAGTTGATTGTAAGTAACCTCAGTCTTTTATTTACAAAACAATGACGCTTTTATAGACTACATCGTCTATATTCTAGAGAGGATGAATTGAAGGAATTTCCAAAATGTGTATAACGTTTTGGAACAGAACTCTACATAATTATGCAACATGCATAAGATATGAAATGACATTTACTACTGGAGCAGTGGTGTTGCCATCCTAATGCTAGCTGACTTTGAGTGGTGTTGCAAGGTTATGGGATATGAGAGGTGAAGGTGTCGGGCCTCGTGGGTAAGCCTCTCTTCACAGCTGGAACACAAAGGTCCTAATTTGAGAGTCACTTAGCTGTGATTGGCTCTGAATTCTCCCCGCGGACAAAATCACCAACATTACCCACCCTCCACCCCCGTACACCCACTCCACTCGAGGAACCATAGCATTGTGTGTGTGTGTGTGTGTGAGAGTGAGAGTGTGAGAGAGAGAGAGAGAGAGAGCATTACTGTGCTATGAGTGTGTAAATTCTTACCATGGCTGATAAAAACTAAACCCTGGCAGTCTTAGTGCATTGCTCTACCCATTGTTCTACACATGCAATGTAACTGCTCTGAACCAGGTTTGCAGCAGAAATGAAACACGTCCAAACGACTTTCCCAGTACACAACGATGTCCCCTAGAGAAGACTCCACTTTGGCTTTAACACAATTTCTTGTTTACCCAACGTTTCCCTGCTACATGCTACATGTTTACTGCATCTCTACAGCTAAATATCCCACTTCAAGGCTATGAGTGGCTCAAGGCTATCCCACTTCAAGGCTACGTGACTCAACAAGCCAGACAAGATGTTCCATTTTCAGTTTCAAAACAACTCGAGTGCCTAGACTGCACACTCCCTTTTCATTGTATCAACGTTTGGTTCAACAACAGTGTTTCAGTCTGTGTTTTCAGCCCTGAGCAAGGAGAGCAGATAAAATAGAAAGCTCTCTCGCTCACAGTTGATTATATTTCTGCTTTGATCTATGAGGGCCATCCCCTAACCATTCTCTTAGAGTTTAGACCCAGCACCGCACAACAAAAACAATACTCATGGCCCTGGGACTAACCAGATCCATTCTGCCCCTCACTGCATATTTCAATATGGCAATCTAAGGAGCGCCTGCAGGGGCCTCAAATCATCTACCGTGTCCTCTTTATTGGACACATTTACTTTCTATTTGGACACGGCCTTCAAACACACTTTGCAGTCGTAGAACGGTGGTTCTCAAACTGGGGTCCGGGCAACCCTGGGCTCCTTGGGAGGGTTCCAGTGGGGTCGTCCAGCAAAATGAGGAATAGTTTAACCTCACTAGAATTGAATTTACCGTAAATTATGCCAGAATGTATGAAGAATGATGATCTAATCATAGGTTTCATTCTCACCGCTATTATTTCCCCCCCGCATACAGTTTAGACAGTTTTACAATTCAATACTAAATAATCAACAATAAAAATCCTCTATCCCCTGTGCCCTGGGGGGTCCGTGGGCCTAATGTGTGTCTATTTGAGGATCTGTGGCATAAAAGCATTTGAGAATTTCTGGCTCAGTAGAACTCAAGTATTCTGGAAAATCATAAACTTCAACTACAGTAAGACTTACCACCTACTAACTCAAATTAAACGTTTCAACAGAAGACCAGGCATCTCCAGAAGTCTCTCGTTCCCCTTTGGGGTTTTAAGTGACACACCGATCACCCTCTGGGAGTGCTAGACGCGTCTTAGCACCAGCTAATTAGAAGTCTAGCCGGACACTTTCATGCAGGGGGGGTTGTCAGGTTGCACTGAGCTACGGCCGCCCTGTTTCTTCTGCTCTCCACTAGTACCCCCGGTGAGACTATTAAGCGTTGCAGTGGGGGTGCCAGGGCCACACTTAATGGCCCTAACAGCATTATTAGCTAATAAAGGTTGATGGGCCTCGCGGCTCTATAAATTTGGGAGGGCATGAAGAGAGGAAGCGGTGGCAGTGGCGAGGTGAGGTCTCAGTCTAGGAATTTATCTTCCTTTTTCATGCTAAGTCGTGGCCTGCATGGGGATTTTTGGCAGCACTTGGTATGAGATGAAACAGGGCTAAAGGATGATTTTGACATGAGGTGTTCGCGTAGGAAAAAAGGGGTAAAAGATGGAGCAACATTATACATTTTTATTGTTCATGAGACTATTGCAGACTATTGGTTCTAGACAAACTGTTAAAATATCAAGAATAGAGAACAAAAGAAATAACATTGTGAGCACTGTGTGGTAGTTTGCTAGTTATTTATGTTCTCAAAACTCAAAACTCTCAAAACATTCTGCGATCCTGGTTCAGATGTTCAAACCAGGCAATAGTTAGGGAACTCAATGTTCCAGTGGGATGGACTCCATTAGATCAATTTAGTCTTTAAACAACTGGAACATAACATTGAGGGTAACCATGATGGGAACATAATGCTATATGTGACAACGTTCTCTCTGATGTTGAGGAGGTTCATGTCATTCTGGTTGAAAGCATTCTTGTTTTTAATATAACTGCTTGGAGACCTTGGCACAAAGAAACAATCTACTGATCAAAACTAACTAACGTTTTGGCTGCACCGTCGGTTTATGTAATTGTATGAATGTGATGTTGTATGTGATTCACAGTAGTTGACGAGACTTTGGCTGAGGAGATCAAAGACAATTTTCTGGCCATGGCCAAACAATAAGTTGTGTAGTGTACTGCATTGTAATAGAAGAAGAACTGGGTAGTTAGCATGAGCTGCGAAAGTCCCACCATGGCTGACAAAGAAAAGAGCGCCACCTACAGAAACTCAAACTTCATCAATAGAAAAAAAAATGGGGATCTCAAGGGTTACCACTTTAAACAATCATAGGGTTTGATGATTTGGAAACAATCAATCAGCTTGTGATAAAAGTAAGTAAAAGTGCAAGTAATGTGGTTGGCTAGGCAATAAGTCCAGCTACACTGCCTTAAAATGTCGTACATTTATCTTGTCTTTTAGTGTGTTGATAGAGTTAACTGCCAGTCCTATAAAGGAGCCGAGGAGTGGAGAGAAATAGGTGATCTGGCCTCTTATTCTGACCACAGAGGAAATCACTGAAATTGAAGATAAAGGTCTCTCTTTCCACAGAGGACCGAGGAATCAGTTCTCTGACCCACTTGGCTGTCCTCACACACACAGACACATGCATATGCACAAAACTGTATGCACAAGTACCTACACACACCACACACGCGTGCGCACACACACACACACACACACACACACACACACAGCAAGAAGACGGCGATACTCAGCCCACAGAGTTTTCTTTGGCAGCCAGACCCATCAGCCTTTCTAAGAATTAAACAAACCCAGATAACAATCATGTTTAATTAAGATGTTGAAGTTTTATGGTGGAATTAGAGCAGAGCACTTAAAACTGATGTGCCTGCTAGCGGATCACTTTCTGTAGTGAAGGAAAAGTGACATTTCCATGCAATACTGTTTATGTATCACTATTTTCGATACTGTATTTATATATGTATATAGGTTTTGGAATCGAAGAGTCTATGGGTGTATGCATTTGTATGTGTCCTTGGTGTGTGTTTGTGTGTGCTCAGCCTCTCATCTCCTGCATGGCTTTTAGGGCTGGTATAATCCTCAGCATCTTCCATGGAAGATAGATGCAATGTGAGGTATCAGCATTAATATTGATTCATTCATTTATTCTTGTAGAGGAATTATTTTTGGTTTTCCCCCCTTCCAGCAAGGTCAGAGTTTGAGCACCCCTGGAGCTGACAGTGACTCAGTGTCTTGCTCAAAGACGCTGAAGGCCGATGCCGGTCGATGTGGGGGTTGAACGCAGGTCCTGCGGTTGAATGATGGTCTGTCTAACCAGTAGGCCACCCTGCCACACCATCTATCCCCTAAAGAAACGATCATCCTGTCTTTACAGGTTACTGGGCTCTCAGACTTACAAGATGCCACTCTGGGCCCATTTTCCAAAACAACACCTCCAGAGGTGGTCAGAGACCTATCTGGTCACATTAACAACAAAGTGCACATTTAATGTGTCTCTAATCTACAGAAATAGAAATACTTTGCAGCGTACAGATCTAGCACACATGCACAGCAAATGTGTGGTTGTAAGTGGCTCAGATAGTAAAGTACTCATGATGTGATGATGACTCATGGGTGGGAAACACGAGATGTGAAATGTTTGCTGTCAATCTTAAAGGACGTACATATTACAAGAGGAAGTGATGTGCACGGCAATCATTTTGCAAAAGCATTTTGGCGAAAGAAAGAAATCTTCTAATACAATAGGGATAAATGCAATTCAGCTAAATCATGTTAATGCCACATATACTGTAGATGGGGGTCTATGATTTGGTTGATTCCCTTTGTGCAGAGTCACTCCTTTATTGTAATATGCTTGGTTTGACGCGCGGTTAGTAGAATGGATAAAACAATGCACATTTAACCGTCATGTTCATGTGGTGCAGGCAAGCAAAGGGTTCACAGTTGAAGCCGGTCTGAGGGGAAAATGTTGTTCACAAAGTGCCTGTCAGTGGCAAGAGACCAACAGCACTTCCTGATTTACAGGGTAGGAATACAGTACTACCTGCTCCTTCGCTTCACCTTTCAGTGCACACCGGGGATGAAAATAACTACTTCTGCACTCAACCAGCACTTATCTCAAGTCTCAAGTCTCTCTGTGGGTTTCTCTCTCTCTCTTTTTTTTTTCTTTCTCACTGCTTGTGTGCATCTGTGATTTTCATGCATGAATACATTTGTACATGTGCATGCATTTGTGTGTGTGTGTGTGTGTGTGTGTATTAGAGGTCCGCATCGGGCTTGAAATGAAGCCCAGGCCCGCCTGTAGCCGACGTCTTTTACGGGCCTACCTGAAAAACTGCTGACAACGTCTAGTCAAATTCGGACCTGACCCCGACAGTCCAAAAAGCCAACGACAACACATACATGGAATAGTGTAGTCGTAAACTATGTCCTCATCGTGGCACTTTTTGTTCTGGTCACACTACAGTAATCACAATAAAACATGTTTCCCAATGAACAAAGCAAATATCTTAAACTGCTAAAGTATTCTGTACGCACACACATACAGATAAATTGTATCTGGCTGTTGATGAGATGAGTTAGAAATAAAGAAGCATGTCTTACCAGTTTCTATCCACTATCCACTTTAGTGCTAATTCTCGCCAAGGAAGGTGACTGGACTGCCTGAAAGAGAAGTCCACTGAACCAAAAATATTTCTGTCATCGGGCCTATGAAGTGACTCAATAAGAGCATCGTCCACAGTAGAAGGTTTCAGCGCTGGTACCACATCCATTTTAGCTAGCGTAGAAACTGACCGCTACCTGACCTCAGCGTAACTTTCTCACAGTTCGTTTGACAGCAGGCGACAGGAGACACTGGATTGGATTTGAACGGGCATTCTTAGCGTAACTCTTTCAAGACAAGTTCATGGCTCACAACTTCAAGGCCCGGACCCGATCTGACCAGACGTCCTAGAGCCAAGGAATAGGCCCGGCCCGACGAAATCAAAGCATAGCCTCTCAGGCCCCGTCGGGCTCGAGTCTGATTGCAAACCTCTAGTGTGTATGCACTCTCTATCTCTATCTCTATCTTTTCAAGATGCCCTGCAGATAGCGGCTGGCTGCTCTTAAGGATTGACTCATATTTATTTTTTTCTGCCAATACTGTCATTTTTGGATTGAAGCTGCAGATAGCCGATATTTTATACTGATATTAAATGTCTTTAAATTTCAACATTTTGATGCCAAAAGATTCCAAAATGATTGAGTGTTTTTCCAAGCTTGACCCTATACTCCCAACCCTTCCCCTCCTCTCCTCTCCTTGACCTTCCCTCTGTTCTACAGTTGAACTCCCCCTCTATCCCTCTCCCCCTCTCCCTTTCTGTCTCTCACACTCTCATACTAACACAACTCTTTTTTTGCCTTGTCTTTCTTTCTGAACCTGCGCATACACACAAGACCCACAAAGGTCAGAGCAATTTTCACTTCCCAGATAGTCGTGCACGGAGCTAGACAAAAGCCTATGTAATTACAGTACTCGTCATCGGTCCATTAGTGATAAAGCCAGGACGGCTCACATGGGTGGAGCTGGCTCCGTCAGCTCCCCACAATACATTAATTTCAGTAAAAGCTGCAATTATGCCAAAAGAGTCTCTCTTTCTAATCCTCTCTGTTTCTTTATGCGTCTGTCTTACTATACAGTCTCTCTCTCTCCACGTCTTCCCATCTCCTTTGCTGTCGTTTTATCTATGTAATTGTCAGACCACAGGGATACTATTGGCATAAAAGAGTGTCATCACCTCATGGAGCAATAAAGTTAATCTCACATTTCTATTTGGAGGAAGAAAAGGCATCACCCTGAATAAAAGAGAGAATGAAAGACTATTCTATCCTCCCCCGCTACCTCTGTCACTTATGTGTCTTGTGATTTTGAACAGAAGGCTTTTCTACTGATTTCGCGTCTCCTCCTCCTCTGTCGCCATGTAACTTTTGCATGACGGACACAGCGATGGGGTCGGTTTGTTTGGGTCTAAGGGAGGCCCTTTTCTCTGTTTCCGTCTCAATTCGAAAACCATTCCAGCCCAAACAAGGCATGCCCACACTCACTAATCAAAGGACCCATCAAGTGGTGGGGGGCTGAAAATATATATATATATTTTTTAAAGTGCTTCAGTGTTAAATAAAGAAAGCAGCGATTACACACCGGTGCTGTTATGTAGAGGCAGGGAGGACTCGTTAAGAAGCCAAAGAGAAAATGTTAAATTTAGCGAACGCTGAATGTAGTGCACAAGAGGGAAATCAATGATCGACTTAGGCAAATTAAACTGAGAGCAAAGGATTGGGAAGAAAGTGAGAAGAATATAGATAGAAAGGATTGGCGCCAAGGATTAATTAGGTACGACGCTCGCCCCAGCCTCGATCCACTGGTAATGAACGGGACCGCTGAAGAGCTGGAGGACGTACGATACGAGAAGGATGCATCATCCTGTCCACCTGAAATCGTGGCTTCTGTGTCTATCTTGTGTGTTGTGTGATTCCAAATAATGTTAATATCTCAATGTAAGCCAAAATAACCTCTGGCCAGCTGCTTTCTATTCATTTGTTTATTTCTGCAGAATTGATTAATGACTACTCCCATTCACGCTTTTTGATTGTAATACCAAGCTGGTGATTGGATCCCAACGCGTCTCTGAATCAACGGTGCGCCGCCCGCCTTTATCAGTGCAAAAAACATTATGGACCACGTTGGGCTGTATTAACCCCTAGAGGAAGAAATCACACTGGAAGGTGAGAAAGAGCGAGGGTGGAGTGTTAGAAGGATAAAAGGTGGAGAGATTGGGGGGTGGGGGGTGGGGGTGGGGGGAGGTTAAACACGGATAAAATTACAGTTCAGAAGAACAAAAAAAGGAGAAGGGAAATAGAACAGGAAGTTATGGAAGGTGGGATGTGACTGATATGAATAAGGTATAGTACTATAGTATAGTAGTGTAGAACAATAATATGCACATTCGCCTAATGTAGCTTTGCAGAAGAACATCATATCATTCGAACCCTCGTGCACGATGCATTGTGTATTGTGAGTGTGGGTGAGATGAAGAAAGAGAGAAAGACCAATAGTTAGAGGTAGAAAGTGAGACTTTGCTTATCCCCTCCAAGGTAATTTGGCCTGTGTGGGTCAGCGCCCCTGACCGCACCACCCTCTGAGGACAACAACACCCCCCCCCCCCACACACACACACACACTCCACCCCTCCTTCCGGACTCTCCTGGCCATTTATTCCCAAAACCCACTGGTGAAATTGGCCGAGGGCTAATCAACATTTAGCTCCTCCGAGTGTGTTATTACGCAGCGATTGATGGATGGTACAATTACACCCCATGTCACTTAGCTAAATGGCTATGTAATCCTAATGAGTTTTTATTCAAACACTGACTAGTTAGTGCATGGAGGGGTGGTGGTGTGGGTGGGTGGTAGGGGGGGGGCAAGGAGGAGAAGAGGAGAAAAATACAGAGGAAGCAAGGATAGAAACGACACAAAAGCACACCATCGCCACAGAGAGAGCAACAGAAATGGATATTAAAATTAGACAGTAATATGTTGACAGGAACCAACAGCCTCTCCAGCCTGGGTCGTAAAGCTGCTGAACTCTTTGCAACCTGAGTTTGAATGCAAATGCGGGGACCCGCGGTGGTGCGCTGGAGCGACAGATCATATACTGTACATCGTACGCGGTGTAGGTCACATTTATTTATAGAATAAAGGCCAGGCCTGATCAAATAAATGAAAAGGTTGAAATGGATCTCGATGCTATGAGCGTGACACATACAACACTCTTCATTACTCTTCATCCTTCCCTCCCTCTCTCTTTTTCTACCCTCGCCTCCCATGCCAGAACAAAGCTACCCTCTGACTCTATGATAGCCTGTTGGTGCTTTCTATCTTATTATTATTATTATTATTTTTTTTTTCTGAACAAGGTCACAGCGAGGCACTGGAACCAATCCGTTATAATTACACTTGCAGCTAGTGCCTCAAGGGAACCAGGACTAATAAAATCGGAAAAGTGCACCGTGTCTGCAGACCACCCAACACCTGCTGAAACAGCATGGATCAAGCAGAAATCCCCCCAAAAAAGAGGAAGGAATTCAGGACCAATGTTCCCTCTTAGCTGATAGTTTGGTGACATGTCGAATAATTTATCACATTGAGCAAATTATGAACTTATCAGTCATCAGTCACCGCTTCTTTTTGTTCCCAGAAATGTAGCAGATATAACTGGTGGCAGTGATAGATGCAGGGACTTTGCCAGAGCTTAATGGTTTAGTGAAATGACTCCCCCTCCCCAGCAACAAGCCTCATTTATTCTTAATTTATCTGTGTTTTTCTGTTTTTTTTTGTTTTTTTTTGTTGTTGTTGTCCTTTGCTACCCGGCCCCCGGAAGCCTCATCTGGCTGGGCGCTGATCATGGAGCTGTATTCAAATCATGTGCAGTTATTGTTTTTCCATCGCGGCAGGAACTGATGGTCTGATGGCCCCTGCTGCAGTCAAAGTGAATGGGAGCATGAGGATGAAGACTAGCAAACAAGATAAAGTTTACAGAAAGAGAGAAAGGGCAAGAGAGGGCGAGAGAGGGCGAGAGAGAGAGAGCGTAAACATACAGTATACCGATATATATACTGATATATAACCCATATCCTACAGGAAGCACGTCATAATTAATTAAATAGATGAATGAATGAATGAATCAGAATGGATGCATTGAATGTTTGTCATGTTATTGCTGACAGCACTGATGTGTAAGTAAGTATGACTAGTCATCTGTAAATGTTTCTAATATTACATCAATTGATTCTCTATTGCTTGGGCAAAATAGGATTATTTGCCGTCATGCCAATAAAGCATGTTTGAATTGAATTGAAATGCAGGTGGAGAAATAGAGAGGAAGAAAGATGCAGAGAGAGACAGAGAGAGGGACTAAATAACACAAATGCCATGACAGATTAGCAAGAAAATTAAGATTTCTGTGAGACAGAGCGAGCTAGACCAAGAACCTGAGAAAGAGAGAGAGAGACACACGATGATCGTAGAGTGACACAACATGGACAGGCTAGCAGAGACACAAACACATGTACAGTGCATTGCAAAAGTTGTTTTGAGATAACTTAATAACACAGTAAAAAGTCAAAGGGGGTGGACACTTTTGCAAGGCAATGTAGCGGGTTGGTTACTTGGGGGGGTTAGAGAAACAGGCGTGTTACAGAAGGTTGGCAGTTTAAATCCCTGGTCCAGCCGAGGGAATGTCGGGGAAATGAATGAGTAACACTCTCCCTACCTTCAGGCGCTGAGCTGTTCCAGTGGACGAGAGCAGAAGATGTAGTTGTACTGGGCAACTCCCAATTATTAATGTAGTGTGAATGTGGAGCAGACTATTGTTGGAAAACAGCACGGATAGTTAACTGGCTAAAGAAATGTTAACAAAAAGAAATGGAGATGGATTTTTATAAATAGAAAGAACAGACTAATAAAAAGACAGGTAGACAGAGAGATCAGACACTCTCACTACTCCAGACAAGGCAAGGCCAAACCCGCAAGGTCTCTTATCATCATGCACAGACAACTCCCCAGCACAGGATGAATGCATGAGGGGGGGGGGGGGGGGGGACTAAATAAAGCCAGAGAGGAGGAGATGTGCCGGTGGCTGTTTTCAATAAGTCCTGTTATCACCGTGGTGCTGTTAATGAGGGGCACGAAGTCTGGGCCCACCGGGGCTATTGTACCCCGGTCGTCTAAGCCTCAACGCTGGGCATTCTTGAAAAGGACTCCCTCGTCTGAGTTGCAGCAGGTGGAAATTGATTTCGATCCGTCCAAGAAGTCGGTCTATATTGTTTACCTGTTTTTTTTTTTTTTTTGGTTTGGCAGGCTGCAGAGGGAGGTAGATATAAGTTCGAGGGGCGTCAGAGGAGCAGGATGGGCTATTGTCGTGCGTCAGTTCTGCCTCTCCTCTCCGCTGCCTCTCTATTCAGTCTGTCACTGCTCTGTTACGATAAGCACTATCACCTCTGGTTTGGGTGTGTGTGTGTGTGTGTGTGTGTGTGTGTGTGTGTGAGTGAAAGTGTGTCTAGCTGGCTAGCTGTGGGTCTTTGTGTCTGAGTGCAGACTCTCTCAAACACTAACCAGTTTGCTGAAATCTGCCAAACATACACTTGAAGTAATGGCAATTCTGGTGGGGCTATTTAGGACCAATTCTCGAGCTCGGTCTTCCCCACACCGTTCAACACAGAGCAATTACTCACTCTTAAGGCTGTCTGTAGACCGAGTGCATACAACTCTTCAGTTTGTTAGATGAAACTGTAAAGCTGTGTTAGATGAGACGAGATGCCATAGTTTAATTGAAGGTGTCGGGTATTGTCGACGGCAGGAAATCTTGATGCAAATCAAAACTTAAGAGGGAAATACAAAACTTTCTCCTCAACAGCAGCGAGCAGCAAGCAAGTGCACCATCCAGAGATAGATGGACTCGCTAATGATGGCTGAACCTGCTGTGAAAAGGTGTTTTTCTCCATCTCCACCCCTAACAACCATTAAGAAGAAATTTAGGTCTGTGCTCAGCGCTCAGTTTACTGACGCCGTATTTCATGATTTCTCGGTAATGGAGTCCTTCAAACTTTCATAAATATAATAGTTATCTCCCACTGTGTGTGGCGTGTGAGGTTGTCTAGTGCATCTTAAAAAAAAATTTTTTTTTTTTTGTTACTTTCTTGCCATTTTCTTGGAAACTAAAATGTTATACTAAGTTGTTTTTCCCCTCAGAAATCTGGCACCTGTTGTTCATACTAGCTTTTATGGTGCTCAGGTGGAGGGGGTGGGGGGGGGGGTGTATGCGTGATTGGAGTGAGTGTAACCACATTGACATAAGCTACTTCCTGGTACGTGAATGAACTGCTCGCCAACCTGTCAGGGGTTGGGGGCATGAAAACAGTCACATTTAAAAATGCTGTATTGCATATTGGCGCAGCATCAATATTGGACCTCAAAAACCCATTTCAGTCAGATCCTAGTACATGACACATGCAACACATGCACAGTGTCATGTTTTACTTGCTTAGAATGAAAAAGACTGAGCAGATGGCTGAAAATTGTCGCTGAGCATGTGTTGTAAGCCAGTTCCCCTACCCCCTACCCCTATTTTGCCCAACCCTGGTGTTTCCATCATGGTAGCCAGCACCTGAGGGCCAGGTAGGTCAGACACTAGGTATGGCTTTGCACTCGAACAGATATCCATCTTAACAAGTCATTTAGTCTTAAACAAGTGCAACAATCAGCCAATGGGGAGACATAATAATCCAATGCAGTTCCACCTTTTCCAATATCTACAATATCTCAGAAGTAGACACATAAGTTGCAAGAAAAGCTAAATCCCACAGTTTCTCAACTACTCAAAATGTATTAATCTGCTACTTTTTGCCCATTTGGGGACCTTGTATAGCATATACCATATGCAATGCAGGTCAGCACAGTTAACTGGTTAGATTAGTGGCTATTTGACTGCTTTTCTCTTATTGCCCTCCATGGGTCTGGAGGTCAATACAAACACATGGTGTGACGGGTGGAAGTGCAGTAAAAAAGCTAGCGAGAAGTAATACCGATGAGAAAGAGACAGAGGTGAAGGACAAGGTATGCAAATGGAGGCATTTCTTTCAAATCCCCCCCCTACACACATATATTCAACCTATCTGCAGTACTTGTGCTGTTTCCATTGCTATATACCCTGATCACTTCCGAAAAAGACGGGAAGGAAAGGTTAATGGGCTGGCCAACAACGGAGAGAGGAGAAGAGAAAATGTATCTGTCAGTCAAACATGGAAACAGGTTTTAACCGTGCACTCTATACGATTGCAAACACACAAACACAGACACAGATACAGCCAATCGATACACAGTCATTCAGAGAGGATGAGTGTCACCATGGCAAAGAGCAAGTTATCTGCTGTAACTATCAAACTCACACATACATTCACAAACACATGCCCTCTCATCAACTCCCATCCATTGCTTTTTGACAGGGAATCATCAATCTGCAGGTGCTGGCATCCTCTGTCTGTCTGTCTCTCTCTCTCTCTTTCACACACACACACACTCACTCAATCCATTTGGTGAATGTCGCAGTCGAGATAGGAAACGTGGAGTCTGCGCACTGAAATCGCGATCTAGACTTGGCTTAAGGATCTTAACGTGGATTTGTCTCCAATACTACAGCCTTCCCTCTAGCTGCTACTGTACATGATGAAAAGTAAGAGAGAGGAAAAGTAAAGGCAAGCTGCAGAAAATCAGTTCAGACATCGGAGAGGAAAAGACTTCCAGGGACTCTTCAATTTTCCGT
Organism: Hoplostethus mediterraneus; assembly: GCA_034670385.1. Taxonomy (NCBI): domain Eukaryota; kingdom Metazoa; phylum Chordata; class Actinopteri; order Trachichthyiformes; family Trachichthyidae; genus Hoplostethus; species Hoplostethus mediterraneus. The sequence continues at coordinate 898,134 of JAXDDW010000018.1, forward strand.
CATGTTCGCTAAAGCGTGCCCCTCTTCTCTGCTCTTTAGCTTTCAATGCAATTCCCGGTCTAACTCTCACCACAGTTCTGTAACCTGTCTCCTCTGGAGTTCGTTCTCTCTGTTATTCTGTCTTGCCCTTCCTTACCCCCTGTGACCCCCCCCCCCCTATGTATCCTGACATTGAATTGACAACAACCTGCACCATGTAAATATAGCGACAAAATGAATGTTGAGACGTCTGTAGTTGTCCAGAGCTGGTTTGCTTTACATTTTCTTTTTTTACATGAATTTCGACATTGAACTTTGTCCACCTTGTCGTCTGTCAAATGCTTGCTGGGATCTATCTCCCCTTTGCCGCTGCCTTTGGGTGCTCTCTCTGTCTCTGTAGCGACGCCCACCTGCCCCCCCACCCACCCACCCACCACCCCCCCCCTGCACTGTCCTTCTTCGTGTCAAATTAAAGTGATGGAAATGAACTTGAGGGGACGCTAATTGCAATTGTCAATCCAATCTAGGCCGGGCCTGAAAGACAGGGGCTCCCTAGCACTTCATCAGTCTTCATTAATATTGAAGGGGTTTGCTGAGAAGCAGGGGGGCAATGTAATCTGCACTCTTGTAACACAGCATCAGGAATGGGGGGAATGGGGTGTGTGGGGTTGTGGCAGCAATGGCGCCCGGGGGACAAATATGCCAGTCAAAGGTTCCTTGGAAGTATGAAGTATGAAGATATGAGAGGCAGGGCAGGAATAGATGCTGCCTTCATGCGCTGTCGTACGTATAGTAATTGTGAGTTGAGCTGCATGTGAACGGCTCAGCAACGCAGTATATCCGTCTGGGTGATATCCGGAGAAACCGTGTGAACGACTGATGTATTTGAATTTTCACTCTTTTTCCCCAACCAAAAACAACTAAGTCGTATTTCGTCGCTGTCGGGCAGAAACCTTCTATGTCCAAAATCGTAATTTTTCAGGAAATGAAAAAAAAAACGAAATCGCCTCGTAAAGTTGTCACTGTTTACTTTCAGCTCAGCTGTTTGCGGCACAATTCAGAATGGAGACGGGGTGGAGCTATGAGGTTTCGCCGACAGTGTGAGGATTTTACGAGGAGTTACGAGATTTAGTCACGAGCTTGTTTTAATACTTTTCATTGGTTTAAAAATGTATGAAACCCACACACAAACGTAAAGAGTGACCAATAGCATTGATTTATGTAGAAAATTAAAAATGGCAAAATATGGAGATACGAGGTTTCCGCCCGACAGCGACGATTTATAACTTCTGACCTTGGAAGTAAAAGCCTACCATGGAGCACTCAAAGGCAGCGTGAGAGAAGAGTGATGTAGAGAGTGACAGACAGAGAGGATGGCGAGCTTCTGTATAGAAAAATGAAAATAGGAAAGCCAAGATGAGTTGTGCACACAGAAATAAGAGAGAGAGAGAGATCGCCAGAGAGACCTATACCAGCATATTTACCAGATGACTTCCGTACAGGTTAACGTTAACATCATTACCGGTTAAAGAAAGAGTCTCAGGTTTGACCTACTGCGCCGCTAACTTTCCCCCTCGGCCCTCGTGGCTCATATCGAGATACAACGGTTGTAGATAGTTTGCGCCCATTATTAATTAATGTTTGTTGAACTATGCCTGTCTTTACCCTGCATAGCCTGTGATGAGGTGTCGCACGGGGGATTGAATACCTTCGACGGCTCCTCTGCTCCCACCCGATCCCTAGTCTCATTAACCCATAATTGGCCCCTTTGCCCTAAAGCAAAGCGGGGTCATGACAACTAGGGAAACTGGGACTGGGACGGGGGAGGGAGGACACTTCCATGCCTAAATTTACTCCGGCTAAGCCACTCCGTCTTGTCCCACATAAAGCTGTTAAGATGGATTCATTTGAAATTGAAATGAGGTTTAACTATTAAGGCAAGGGGTTGCTCACATCACTCAGATATCTAACCCAAGCGATTCAACCTATCAATCTATCTTTAATGTGCCTGCATGCTGTTAGCCAATGCTGCAACTGCTCAACGATTGTGCTCACTGCGCTTTCCATCTGGTAAGCATCGCTGAGGCGCCAGGCTTAGGGTCAAGTGATCACTTCAAACAAGCCTCATCGAGGGCTGCATTAGCAGACCGCCACCCTCTTTTTTCCTGGAGGGCCACTTCACTGCACACGGCCCCTAATAGGGTGAGGGAGCCATTAAAATGAAACCGATGAAAATAGAAATGCAATCTTCTTGTATCTTCCTTTGATAAACGTCTAAAAGATAGAGAAGTAAGCAAGCGGCAAAGAGAGTGGGCGGTAAGTATACGATGTAAGGGGGGGGGGGGAGGAAACACATTAGAAGGGAAAGGAAAGAGAGAGTGTGGAGAGCATACTCCGGTCTGATAAGATGCCATTGTAACACAAGATCTGAACATACAGCATTTGTTATCTCTCTCTCTCTCTCTCTCTCTCTCTCTCCTCCAAATGTCAGGATAATGACGCGAGGCCTGACGGAAATATTTACTGTTTTCGTTTGTAAATGATAGTTCTATAATTAACGCCAAATCAGGTCATTAGCCACTGCAGGGAGCCAATGAAACGTGTGGGGGCAGATCGGCGAGCTGATCGCTGCATAAATATGGGTTTATTAATACTAGCAATGGTGGTAAGATAAACAATCTGATCTGTCTGTGCTGTGCTGTGGGCACCTAGCGAGTCTAGGAGAGGGAGAGGTAAAAATGACAGAATCACGGATGGATGCACACAAGAAAGTGACATGAGGGAATAGCGAAACGCCGAAGTGTGCATCTGGTTCCCTCGGTCTCCCATTCATAAAACAGGAGGGAATATTGAATACAAATGTCACACTGGAATACATGAAACTGTGTACAACAGTGCTCGTGCATTTAGTACGGAAATGTACATTCCCTTCATAAGCGATTCCTTGTAAACGCTGTGTGTGCTAAAAGCTCTCTGTTAGGTTGTCGGTTTGAACGCGCATACATGAGAGAGGAGAAAGTCTGCAGTTATTAATCACCGCACGAGCGTTGATTCATCTGCCGTTGGAGGCAGTTTGGAAGATGGACTCTATTTACTGCAAAAGCTGTTTGGGGGGCTTTGGGAGGCACCCATCAATCTCTTGGCTATCTTTAAAAGAAGGAGCCAGAGCACAGGCATCAGTTTCAATCACCTTCCCTGAGACAGGCAGCCCAGGAAGCTGCCGTGCTCCCCTCCTCCTCCACCTCAAGGTGAAGTTTCTCCTCTCTCTCCCGGGGGAAGCGTGTCATTAATGTGTTTTATCATAAAAAAATAATAATATTCCCTAAAAATACACGCCGCACCTCGCCCTCCTGCTCCCCTGCTGTTTGGCACCCTGTGTTCCTAATTAGCATCTTCAATTAACCCGTGTTAATTGCCAGCCGTGAGGAGGTGGAGCAACCTGGCAACTCGGTGCCACAGGGAGCCGTTTTGTAAACGAGCGGCAGGCCAGGTGGCTGTGTAGTGTAGAAACAGTCAAGTACAGGGGGGCCGTGTAGCCCAAAAAAACACCTCTGACCTCGACCTGAAAATACAACCTGGATCATGTAGCATTATTTCCTCTCGCTCAAGGCGAGCCCAGAGCAACAATTAGGTCTAAACGGAGAGTGTGATTGTTCTTTGCGAAGTACAAAGTGTTTCTGTGGAGTTGCACTACACCGCAGCCCTCTCCCTTCTTCCCTCTGTTTCCCTCTGATTACCTCTGCAGGGGGTCCCACGGTAACGCGTTGCCATTCATCGTTCTCCTCTCTCTTAATATCATCTGCATTTTTATTTTTTTTGCATCGCAGGGTGTGAGCGATATCGTCTGTTCTGCACGACACAAATACTATTTAGTTTAACAGCTTTGATCGTGATTATTCCATACAAACTGTAGCGATATCCTTTTACTTTTTACCCGATGTAAACAAAACACTTTGCCGTAACAACTTGAAATAATTCCTGCGAGAACATCTGCAACGCAAAGCAGCAAAACAAAGCGGAAAATATGAAAACGCAGCTTGCCCAGTTGGAGGATTGCCTTCTCTGTATTTTTGCAGAACCGACGCATCTGTGCTTACAGGCGGTCCACCGGAGCCCAGTTCATCCCCACAGCAATACAGGCCCATTAATGCAGTCAGCATTTCAGCTTCACACCAGGGGAGCTCCCCAGACCCCCTAATAGACTGGAATCAATTGGAGCTGGAATGGTGGAAGAGTGCAGCCAACATCTAGGATGATGTTCTGGAGAGGTACAGGGCCAACAGAGGTCAACAGCAGCAGCTGAATTCACCAAATAACAGGCTGCTTTTTCCTTCTGCCAGCAAATTCCACTACAGCGACTTCCCTTGCCTCTCTCTGACCTCTCATTACCACACCATTACTGCTCTGGGCCAATGAGGGCCGAGGGCTGTCATCACAAAATGCTCTGTATATGTGTGTGTGTGTGTGTGTCCATCAAACCACATCTCCGACATCAGCCCACGATATTCACCCGGCCTTTACTCTCACTCAGTTCCTCATTTTGCAGTCCCTTTTGTTTTATTTGCTTTAGACACAGATCCTGTTTGATGTGTTGGAAGCAGGAAAAATGGGCAAGCGTAAGGATCTGAGCGACTTTGACAAGGGGCCAAATTGTGACGGACTAGACGACTGGGTCAGAGCATCTCCACGACGGCAGGTCTTGTGGGGTGTTCCCGGTATGAAAAAAAATTGTTCAGGAATGGTTTGAGGAACATGACGAAGAGTTCAAGGTGTTGACTCGGCCTCCAAATTCTCCAGATCTCAATCCGATCAGGCATCTGTGGGATGTGCTGGAAAAACAAGTCTGATCCATGGAGGCCTCACCTCGCAACTTAGAGGAAATAAAGGATCTGCTGCTAACGTCTTGGTGCCAGATACCACAGGACACCTTCAGAGGTCTTGTGGAGTCCACGCCTCAACGGGTCAGAGCTGTTTTGGCGGCACGAGGGGGACCTACACATTATTAGGCAGGTGGTTTTAACGTTATGGCTGATCGGTGTACATCTCTTAGACAGTCTGCATCAGTTGGCCCATAAGCAGTTTTGGGTTAAGCTACCTTTTCCTTGATTTGTAAACATTCCTCTTAAATATTTGAGGCATTTCTGAAAGACATGAATTCATCTTCATTGCCACAGCACTTTGTCTTGCTTAAAACCTGTGAATCATTTCTAATCAAAGAAGAGATTTTTTTTTGAGAGAGAGGATCAGGTCATTTGTATTTCAATTATTCTACGTCTCGGACCAATCTGGTGAGAACATGCAGACAATCAGTCGGGCTCTCTGAGCAGGAGAGGAACTCTGATTATCCCTGATTAGAACTACTCTCCTCTCTGCACATCATTGGCTATGAGACACTAATCTGACTCGTGATTGGTAGGAAAGGATGTGAGCGCAGGATACTCTCTGGCCAACAAGGTCAAATGAGGAGGCAGTGATTACAAAGTTCACAGAATACATTCTGAACATTTTGCAAAATTTCAGAGAATTATCTATCCAAACAGTGAAAACAGATGAGTATACATACAGACAACTCCACTGGGCAACATGTAGCCCACATGGGACAAGTATGAAGTGACATCCTTTAGTTTGTTTTCATCTCTTGCTCAGTCTGCCAGCTATTTGAAAACTGTGTGGTCACATGCTGAAACGATCAGAAAATTATAGATGACGTACATAAAAATGATTGACTTTTCACTGAATTGTTGGTGTGGCAGAGATTCGTTTGTACCAGAATGTGGGTGAAATGTGGAGCCACTTCTAAATGCTGCCAAACAACTCCCGATGTATGTCAAATGAATATTTTCTGTTTAGCCAACAGGTGCAATAATGTCTCTCACCCCTCATCATGTTCCCATCTCCTGGTAAAATCTTAGCCGTAGTATTGATGAGCCATGCTTTATACTGTAGCAGCACATTGGAAAACAGGTTCTGTAATTCTCCGTGCAAATTAGGTGGTTAAAATTAGAAGGGTCAATGGATGTTGGGGATCAGAAAAGCTGAGATATTTCAATGCTTTCGAGTGTTCAATTGAATTTCAGTACATTAAAATATGTCCGTTTAAAATGGCTGTTTTTAAAAGCAATAGTGATGCACTCTCCATTGCCTATGATACTGTACTTATGGTTCTGATTTACAATTTGAACAATTGATGACTGATGAACGGTGTCTGCAGATTCATATAAAGAAGTGCATCAGACTCTTAGTGGTTATCATCAGGGGCATCATGTGGTTTTGTTCTCAAGTGGATCACATACTCGACCTGATCTCTTTTGATAAAAGATGTGAAAGACAAATATTAAATTTTCAGTCTTCATGAAGTAAAGGCTCCAATCACCACTTCAAAATCACTTCCACTATGTGTTTGTCAAGGGTGAAAGCAAAAAATGTGTATCCGCTACTAACTGCAAAAATAAGAAAAATTGATAGTCGTGAGATCAGATGTCATTGAACATATTTGTACAAATTATGCATGCAGATGAAGATGCACTGAACCACTATATTATTTTGTTCAGTCCTTACTCTGAGGAAAGTGAGGTCCCGGCTGCGGTCGATGCTTGTGATCTCAAGGTTGCCCATTACCACTTCACAGTTTTCATAATATTTCCTCAGGGTGCGGTACTGCTGCTCCAGGTCCGACAGTGTGCTCAGCTTGTTCTCTGTGCCAGCGCATACTGAAAGACAAGAGAGCAGATAAGAACACAGGGTTAAAGCACGACGTGTAACTTTTGAAGGGTTTTGTGCTTCAGATCAACACAAAATTACCTAATAACGGGTCAAACTGACACTCGACAGCATCGTAATGCTTCGTTCTGCTAATAGATCATTTTACAAATCCAATTACAGGAAGAGCAGGAGATAGTCGGAGCCACAGTACCCGTGGTTAGTTTGCTCTGGAAAAAAAATGTCTAAATAATTGAGATCCATTAATACTTTGAGATTCGTCCTTAAAAGCACTTCAAATTTTGAATTCATAATTCATCAGCCGAAGCAGATCAACTGTTGGACTCCAGCTTGTGCTTTTCAAATGTTTTTCTTTGCTGTTAATCTTTCCTATATAATCATTTCTTTGCTCCAAGCTCTTTATTTTCTTTCTTTTTCTTTCCAATTAGTGGATACATAAACAGGCAATATGGATATACCAACACCTACGATCTCTTTATTTTATCAGTGAGAGTTCATTTGAGTCAGCTAGATTCATGAAGCTTTAAGGGGGATTTCAAGATTTAATTTGATACAAACTGTTGGGATTAGATTGACTTGTCAAATTGCTCATGCTGACAATACCATATGACTGACAGGACCAGGCTTTTGTTTTGAAAGACAACATCTCTGAGGAAGGCTTGAACATCCTTTATCACCAGAACGTTGGCCGCCTTTTGATTGATAACATCCTCTCATGCTTTGATTTCAGTCTTTGAAGTCTACCAAAGAAAATGGCTTTCCAAACTTTGTTTTACTGAGTAATTAAAAAAAAAAACAACCCTGAAATAATGGGTATCGTGATTTCATATCTGCGACTCAAAGCTAGTTCGTCGCCAGTCAAAATACTCATTAAAGTAAAAAGTGCCTCAGATTCAGTACCCTCGAAGCTGCTAGTCGTGATGCCAGTCAAAACACACTTACGGGATGTAAAAAAAAAAAAAGCAAGAAAAAAAACCATAGAGTAAATAATTTTATTCCAATGTGGATGCCAGCATCACTGTACTGTAAAATTGTCACTTGCCTATCACATGAGGGGGTTCTGGGCTATAAATGTCAAGAGCCACTCAGCTGCAGTTCCTGCTTGGCTAGCCTGGTCTTGTAAGGCTAGGAAGCCATCACCACCCCCACCCCCCACCACCCCCACCACCACCCCCACCCCCAGGGCACTCGGGACAGATGAAAGCTCTTTAGTGGCTGCCTGGGCAACTCACTTGACAAGTAATTAAACTGAACCGTTTCTACCCATCAAACACCTTGCCCCCCACAACTGACACAAGCCATCTGCCCTGTCAGCTGATGCTGCCCACTACAGTGTGTCCAAATACACACACACACACACACACACACACACACTGAGAGCAAGCAAATACATCCCTGGCAGTCTGCGTAGCATCAGACAGCAGCTTTATGTCCCTAAGTAACGATACAAAAAAGGCGGTCTGCAAATAACCCGCGTGAAACCTTTATCGTTACTCCTTGAGAATGTGTGGAAGCCCTCATGGACTGCAAGCGTCCGCAATAGGACCTTAAAACATCAGACACAATCACGGCGTCAGTTGATTTCATAAATGAAGGCGTAAACCCACACACAGAGAGTCTGACTTGAGGCCAACGTATAGATACAGACAGAGACATCCCTGCCTTTTGCCACATTACCATACAGTTTGATTTGTGTTGTCACAGCGGTTTGGGTTTCCCGCACCGGCAACCCTCTTCACGCTTGACGACAGGAGAAGCCCATCGGCATGACAGAGGGGGGTGACGGGTCCCTTCCCCGAGTGTTGTCGTGCCGTCACCCATGAACTGCCACCCCTCTCTCTCTCTCTCTCTCTCTCTCTCTCTCCCTGAACACCTCCACCCTCACAGATCTTTACTGCTGCTTTACATTTGAATCTAGGACGCCTTATACACCCTGCAAAAAAAACAAAAACAAAACTGCACTGTACTTTAGTTTCACCTTACATCCCCTCCAAGCCAACCAGGATGTGTGCGCTCCACCCCTCTCGGCAAGCAATAAACTAAGCCAAACTCATATCCCCTCCTTTCCACATCGGCACTCTCTGGTAAAAAAAACTTTCAATTCCATTTCCTATTTACTCCCCATCATTAGACCTCGGAAACTTATGGGGAAAAAGAAGATTCAGCTTCAAGGCAACACGGGCTATAAAGACAAATGGGATTTTGTTCAAACAATTCACTTCCAAGCAGACATTAGATTAGTGGAACTATTCCAATGTGACCTGGACGATACCCTATGAGCTGGTAGCGATAAGCTAGGTTGCACATAGCATAACGTGCTGCTCAGGTATGATATATGGCAGGCCTGGGTGTTTTCAATAACAGTTAGCGTGGGCTAGAGGGAAGGGGGAGGGGTCATAAAGTGAGGATAGGTGTAATAAACTGTTATTGCGCCCTCGGGGGGCAGGGCAACCGAGATCAGCGGAAAGGGGGCACCGTGGCATGTGCAGTCATGTGAAATGTATTCTTTTTTTTTTTTTAATATGCATTTGCTTTCCTGAGCACGTCTTCAATAAGCTTGCTACATTTTGAAACCCGTCTCTGGTCTGCGTGAAATCACCTACGCCGAGATCTCTCTCCTCTCGATTTCACCGCGTTTTTTTTTTTTCTCCTTCCGCATGCGATCTCTAACGGAAACCTTTTTCGAAATCCTACAGCTCTGCGTGAACGTGAGATGGCACCGGCTGCCGGGTTGAAACGCAACCCGGGCCATCTGTGCTGCGGGGAGCATGTATAGGGGAAGTGTGGACTCTTGCGGGTTTTACTGCGAAGCTCGGTGGCGCTACTAGCGATACTGTATGTGCGTGTGTGTGTGTGTGTGTGTGTGTGTGTGTGTGTGTCTGTGCATGACTGTGGGCGGGCTGTAAATAATGTAAACTCAGGCGGTACTTCTCCCCTTCTCACTGCGTGACCGACTCCATTTTTCTCCATCATGTTAGGTCTGAACCTGTTCATCGCAGTAAAAGTATAAAAACACAGTATAGCTCTTTCCATTACTGAGAAACACCCGAGCAGAAGGAACACGCTAAGAGATGCTGTAACCGTCATTGTGTAACACACCACCCTTGATGCAGGACCAGACAGCACGAAGAGATGAAACATCAAATCGTTTAGATCTGATGGCTGAATCCCCTGCAGACTTAAAAGCAGAGCTGTGGGATGCAGTGTAGTCGTTCTGTATATTCAGTTTATTTGCTTGTGTGTGTGTGTGTGTGTGTGTGCACGCCTAAGTGCGTTTGTAAATGAATTTAATTTGTTTGCAGGGAATTCCATCTCAGACGTGCTGGATTTGAGGCAATGAATCATAATTCTGGGTTTTTCCAATATATGTAATTAATGAGAAGATTATGAGCCGGTGGGTGAAAATGCATATCTGCCTCGATTCACGGGGATTCGTCAGATTCTCACATTTTCTCCGCTTTGATTTCAAATGAACGGTACGCTTACATGTAGCCTCGTTTGTCCTCTCGTTGCTTTTTTTTTTTTAATGATGACAAATATATCGGAGCACGGCTGAGGAACGAATTCAAACTAATCGTGTACAATCCTGTACGTGGTACAATCTGTTTTACTTCTCAGCCAATATCAATAACAGAACATGACTTGAGAGATCAAATCATTTCTGCACTGGGGGTGACGTTCTTGTGTGTAAATATACAAGTGCTCAATTTTTTTGTGATTGGCTGCAATCGAGCCAAATGATGAATACGAATCCTCAACTCTTTTGCACCGCTGAGGGGTTTCAGGTAGTCGGGAAGGAAGCAGGAAACGTTATCTGCAGCTAAGAAGAGGAGCTGAACTTCTCACGGGGTCGCTGTGAGTAAGCCGCTCGCTCTCTCTCTCTCTCTCACACACACACACACACACACACTCTGTCTTCCATCCATCTTCCTTTCTCTCTTCTATCAGTCACATACTTTCTGAGGGACAGATGGGTTGGTAGCTGGGGTTTAAATAGCTCCCATGCGGCCCCCATGTGTCTCCAGCAGACAACCATCAGACAAGACCAATAGGCATCCGTCACTGTCTCTGCTGTAATCAGCACAGTCAGCTAGGAGGAAAGCAAACAATGAATTATTTGCATAAAAAAAAGAAATTGTTTAAATGTTTGCAAAAACACTGCAACGCCCCCGGAGCTGCATTTTCATCAATTTCAATTTCATAAATGTCCTCGTCGGGATTACATAAACAATATACCTCTGTGGTTTCTGCTCCCTGGCCATCATTTCCTAGGTAGTGCGCACAACAACTTCATCAATAGTGCCCTGTGAGATTATTGAATGCCAATAAAGCTGGCAAGTCTCTGAGGTTTATTGGCCCCTGCCAGGGCAGCCAGCGAAAGGTCATCCCAATAACCAGTAACGGACTGAATTAAATAAAGTTGCAAATGTCACTTCCACAAGCAAACACCGTCGATAGCAAAGCTTGGCTGACGTGCCCCGAATTAACAGCCCAGCTAGAAACAGTTCACTGAGAATGACACGCCCACAGATCAGATTCGGGTAGCCACCAAGAGCCATCAAGAGGAAGTCGGGGTGTGTGGAAGAATTTACGTATGTTACCTTAGGTATCTTGATTTGTTTACTGTTATCCCCTATATTTCTTTAGATGCTGCTCTTTCTTAGGCCTTAGCGTGTTGAGTCACACAGGGTGAGGCGCCGAGGTGTCTGGGTGCATGTCTTGTCAAAAGTGGCATATCATATGCTGGGAGGACAGGCTGTGCCTAAATCTATCTGTTGGGAGAACGACTGGTGCCTGGTAATGCAGGCCATAGGTCAGGTCAGATCATAACATAGTCGCCCAAAGAGCCGGTACCATCCAGAAAGCCTCCCCCATTACTTCCTTAAGCCACGTGTACCCAGATATCTGCTCCGTGTAACCTTGTGACCCCACTGGGTGCGTCAATGCTTTTCGTCAGCTTTTAGTCCTTCCCCTAGTCCCTCCCCTTTTGCATATTCATCCCCTTTATTGTTTCCTTTAACTATATAAACTTTGCCCTGATGCTTCTATGGCAGAGATCCGTATGCTTTACCCATGTGTCGCATATCTCTCCTGAGCGCTCAGTATTATATTATATAGGATTGTATTGTATTGTATTGTATTGTCTTCTGTGTGCTAATAAATGTGCT